>JAWWES010000021.1:17633302-17662704 GCA_035583135.1 Lophotriccus pileatus | reverse complement strand
GCCCCCCCCCCCCCCCCCCCCCCCCCGCCCCACTGCCACCACGTTGCTCTGCTCCCACTCGGAAAATGCAGCGGAGGCAGCAAATCTGCCCTGGTGCTGGTGCTGCAGTGCGTGGAGTGGCTGTGGGACAGGGGTGAAGCCCCCTGGGGGTCCAATCCTGCAGGTTGGTTTGCTCTGTGGGGGGTCTCTCCATGTTCCCGAGTGCTGGATATCAGCTTTCAAATACAAGCTTGGATGAGTGTCCGGGTTTTAGCTTCCATTTGCTGCCAACAATTCTCATTTTCATTTTTTTCCCCTTTCTTTTTTCTTTTTTTTTTTTCCCTCTTTCTTTCCCTTGACAAATGTCCATGAATGAAAGCTCCACCGTGGAAAGACAATCTTTTATAACGACAGAAGCAGAGCCAGGGATCTGTGTCAAAGGGATGAGATATTGCCTTGCTGAGAAAACAGAGTGAGGGCTGATCTGAGCTTGGTGCATGTGTAAGGTGGATTTGGAGAAGAGATGGGAAGGATGGAACCCACTGGGATAGGTTTGGGATGTAGCAAAACCAGACTGACATCCAGAACTGCGTGGCTTTGCTGGGGTCCCAGTGCCCCTAATGTAGCCAGAGCTTCCCGTGACTTTCTGAAAGAGTTTGACACATGACATGGAAGAAGTTTTGTACACTGAGGGTGGTGAAACACAGGCACAGGTTGTCCAGAGAAGTGGTGGATGTCCCATCCCTGGAAAAACTTCAAGGTCAGGTTGGATGGGGCTTTGAGCAACCCGATCTAGTCGAAGATGTCCCCACAGGAGGGTTGGACTAGACGACCTCAAAGGTCCCTTCCAACCCAAACTAATCTATGACTCTCTGGCCATCAGCACCAGGGCAGCCGGTCCCAGGGCTCAGGTTCCCCCTGGGCTGTGCAGAAAGCCCCGGTGATGTGGATAAATGAGCTCTGTACAAAGCCTGTGCTCCAGTCCTCGAACTCCAGAGGGGCATGAGCATCTTGACAGGGCCTCCTAACATAAGGCATGTGTGTGTGAGCCATGGTATGAATCATCGAGGCCTGGAACGGAGCTTTATTTAGGATGCAGAGTCAGAGAAAATTCCACCCTTGCCCTGGGAGTAGGGGAAAGCAGGTGTTTTTTTCCATAAACTGTCCTTAGCCCTAAAGTTAACGGCCATAAATTAAAGCTGGGGGGGAATAGCAGATGTTACTCTGGGAATCCACGTGTGTGTGTCTGAAGGTGAAAGATAAATATAGGGTTTTTTTTTCTTTTAAAGATCAAAATCCAAATAAATGTCCGTACCTTTTTCCTGTCCGACTGACAGGTCACACAGTTTCAAGAACTGCACCTTTCCACCCTCCTCCCTGGACTGACTCAGCCCTCATCCCTCATCCCCAGAACAGATCCCATGGCTGGGCAAGATGCAGACATCCCACTGTCCCTGCTTCCCTCTGAGGCTGGGCTTTGCCACTGTGTCGCTCCCTAGAGAGAGTTGCAAGGGACTTGGTGGTCTTTTGGTTGAAAAAAAACGCCCCAATATTCTCAGTGAGATCTAATTCTTCCTTTTTTTCCCTAAAATTGATCAGTTTCCCATCTCCTGGTCCCTCTATCCCATGAATGCCTGGTGAGGATGAGCTGGGAGCCCAGCACTGTGAATAACCCAGGCACATCCCACTGTTCCTGTCCCCAGGTCCCCAGTGCCCATGCAGGGAAGGGCTGGTGGTGGCAGGTCCACTCGCTGCCACCTGTCCCTGCACCCCATGTGTCTCAGCCCCGATGGGACCCTTCCATCCCAAACATCCCTTCCTGCCCTGGAAACAGGCTGCAGTGCTGAGACAGCCACCCTGGCTGGACCCCAGCAGCACCTCCCAGGCCCTTTCCCCGCTCCCTGGGGCTGGTTTACCTAAGGGCCTGTATAAACACAGGAAACGTGGTTATTTTCAAAAAGAAAATGAGTGTGCGGCTGCTCTTCAAGAGCCTCTTCAACAGGCAGCCCAGGGATGAGGGGAATGCAGGGAAACAGGGACACAACCCACATGTTGTCTCTGACTGACATCTCCGTGACAGGAGAGAAGCATCTGAGGGCAGGATAAAGAGGGATTGCTGGTGAGGCAGCGTATAAGACCTGTCTGGGTGGTTGGAGGGCTTTTGGGGCAGATAGAAGGGGTTTTGGGCTCCCCCAAACCCAGTCTTTGCTGGATCAAACCACAGGTCTTTGCTAAGCCAGGCCTTGCAGCCAAGCATGCAAAAACCAGGTGACCAGATGCCAGGATAATGGGCTCTGTGTGTCCTCCCAGGCTGCTCTCTGCCCACTCACAGATGTCTTACTGTGCATGAAGCTGCTTTAGGGTTCTCCAGCCAAGATGGTTTTGTGTCCTTCAAGAGAGGAGAGGGATGCAGATAACCAGAGGCAGTCACCCAGCACCATTTGGCCCGAGGTCCATGCTCCACGACCACCCCAGCTTGGAAAAAGCCATCCAAAGGATGCTGCTTCAAGCTGGGCATTTAGGAAACACCAAAACAGCCTCAGTTTTGCAATTCGGTGTGAACTGTTTTAAATTGTTTCATTGTCTTTTGTATGCAAGACCATGAGGGTCAAGTCCTAAAGTTGGAGAGGGGGCATCTGGTAGAAGGTGTCCCTTACTCCTGGCAGGGGATTAGAACGAGATGATTTTTAAGGTCCTTTACAACCTAAACCAATCTGTGATTCTGTGATCTTCAGCTACACCTTCGGACTTTATTTCCAGTTGCTTTTCCAAGCAGATCTGCCTCTTTCCTGCGCAACTTTCTAACTCCCAACTCCTCTAAAGCAGGCAGGAGGAAAGGAAGGCAGGAAAAAAAAAGAAGGAAAAAAAAAATAAAACCCCAAAAGCCCTGGGGCTAAATTGAAGCCATTAGTAGCCTCGAACTGATGACAGCGCAATAAATTACTAATTAACCTTCGGGGCGAGTTCAACACCTTGGGGATAAGTGTGAAAACACGGAGTAATAAGCCCTGACACAGCCAGGCAGCGGCAGCTCCCGCCGGGCCGGGGCAGGCAGCGCTGCCTTCGATTTAGGGGGGAATTCTGCACGGATTAGGGCGGGCAGGGAGCAGCGAAGTGGGGGCACCGGGGCTGGGACCTCGGACCTCGCCTGGCCTCAATCTTTAAAAGAAAAAAAAATAAAAAACAAACCAAAACACATTTCTGCCTTGTTTTTGCAAAACTGCCTCTTCCTCGGATGTCTGGTTTAGTGCAGGCACGCTTAAAATATGTATATATATATATGTGCCACCCGCCTGCGGGAAATGTCTTCAATTACGGAGAGCAAGGGCTGGCTCGGGCGGGGAGGGGGGGAAGTTGCGGCTGCTGTAATTGCACCGACCCATCAGTGACTCGGAGTGACTTTTCCAGGGCAGGCACCCCTTGTTCAGCCCTCGGGGAGGTTTCTCCTGGATCTGGGAGCAGCCCAGGACTGGAGGGCTCTGTCCGTGCTGGGGATGGAGCACCCAGTGCAGTCCCCCCCTTGGCTGAGCACTGCCTGGGGTGGGATTTACCCCTGCAGAGGTTTCAGCACAGGAATACTTACAGTGATTAACTCTGTGCAGTGCCGACCTGATTGGGTCAATCCACCACGTTAGGAGAGATGATCACATAGTGCAAAGGATTTTTTTTTGTATCTAAAAATGTGTATATATATATATCTCACTGTGTTTCCAGAAGCGGAAGAAGATCATAATTATCCCAACCTGAGCCCAGTCTCTGCAGGTTTTCTGTAGTGGTTTGGATTTTATTCTCCAGCAAGGGGAGGAAATGCAATCCTGACCACCCATGAAGTGCATGGAGCTCTTGGAAACGTGAACATGGTGGGGAAAGGGAGCTGTGATTGCTGGGCACTGGGAGGGGGCTGTGGCAGGGTGAGTTCCTGGCCTCTGTCCTGGGTGAAGAGGATGAGGCAACAAGTGCTTGAGGCAGTAAAGGGCAGCAAGGCTCTTCCCACATCAGAAAAATAATCCCATTCAAGCTTTCAGTTCTTGCTTGCCCTAAAGAGGAGCCCAGAGTCACTACAACATGTACAACCAAGTGCTCCCAGACTCCTCCTTCTCTCCTTAATTCCCCTCCTGGTGCTGAGGCAAGTATTTACAAGATTCATTCTTTGGCATCTTGCTGCTGATCAAGCAGGGGACTGTGCCAATATGATTGCATCAAGATCTTTTGAATTGTAATGGTGTATGACATTTCTGAGACCAGATATGGCTCAGCTAATCATATTTTAATAGCCCTACCTTGTAGGAATGGCCTGGCTCAGAGTGTACACAGTAATATTCTAATTTCTGAGCTCTGATGAGCATAATTTTGAGCAGGTATTCAGTTTCTGTATGTTATAAATCGTGCTCCCAGATGTTCAATGCCAACGGGCTATAAAGAGCAACTGCACAAATATAATATTTAATACTGAATGTCAGTTTGGGTGTTCCACTCAATTTCCTGGAAAGATCTTTAAACTCGTCTTATTTAGCTTGAATACCCAATCAGTTCCATACTGCAGCCCCAGCTATGTAATTCCACATAACTAAGTTCTCTAATTTCTGGGATGCAAATGTAGAGCAGATGTAAAAGGGGAGTGGAGGGAATGGTGGATGTTCCTGCACTTTCAGCAGGGCTGGTTATCAGTGCTGGCAGGATCAGAGAGGGGAAGGGCTCTCAGACTGTGCAACAAATGCAGCTCCAGATGCTTTGGACCCCAGCTGGGGGATGTTGGAGAGGAGGAGGGACAACCAGATGGCCCTGGCCCTGAGAAATCAGCCTGCTGGGGTGGCCAGTTTGTAGTGGGGATAAATACTGGACCTGTCCTGCTAGGAAAGCCCTGTCCCATTAAATAACCCTGAGTATCAGACAGGAGCACTGAGATTTCAGAGGGCTGAGGGTAAAAGTGAATGTGGGATGGGACCGGGAAGGAGCTGGGATCCTCTGGGATATCTCTGAGGTGGCAGAGACTCACTTCTTCCTGATTGCCCTATTGTCCCTCAGGATGTTCCTCCATGGGTGTGTGGCCATCACTTCTCTCATCACCTGTGAGTGACCTCTTTGGTTGGCTGAAACATCTGCAACCTCTGTCCATGCAGCTCCCAGCACTATCCTGGTGCTACTTGTGCAGTGGGAATCAGTAACAGCAAAAGAAACACCTTTTCCCTCCTCAGAGCCCTCTCTCCTGCCAGCCCAGTTCTGCCCCCACACAAACACCAGCTCTGGTCCAGAGAATTCCTGCCTCAAACCCAACCCAGCTCCCTGCCAAGCCCATCCTTGGGTCAAAATTGGTGCTGGGAACAGACAGGCCACTCAGTTAAGGGCTTGCTGGTCTGGCAGAGGACAGGGGGGGCACAACCCCTGTAGCAACCCTTTTAACACTCCCAGGGCCCAAAATGAAGCAGCTGCCACTCGCAGGATTATCCACCACCACAGGGTCTTCCAGTGAGGGGAAGTTATTTGACCTTTTTTTCTGCTTTAAAAAGAAATACAATAAAAATGCAATTCTGGCTGCTGTTTTTAAAGCAGAACTGACCAAGGACCATATATAGTATCAACTAGGGACAGCCACAGACTTCCTTCCATCTTTTTAAGCTATTCCCCTTCCTACAACACTATCCAAGTTGCATTAATCATGGGCTTCTTCAGAGTAGGTGGGATTAATCTGCCCTCTCACCATTTCCCCGGTGTTTTGCAGCAAATCTTGGATGCATGTGGGATCCTGTGCACCTCACAGCCTCCGTGGTGATGAGATGCAGAGGAAACAGTAGCTATTTCTATCAGGTTGAGCCTCACAGCGTTTCCTGCTCCTCCAGGCAGATCAGTCCCAGGTGGTCAGAGCCCGGTGCACACTCAGGTCAAAAATCCTCACTTTCTCCATGCCTGCTTGCCAAAAATAAAAACCTTTTGCTGAGTGACCTATCCTACTTCTTTGGTTTAAAGTTCTCAGCGGCTTCAAAGGCTGATTCTGCATCCTGGGTTTTGGGCATTTCTTCTGAAAAAGCTCAGAAGGTGCTTCAGAAACTGAGGGGGAAATGTTTCTTGATACCTGTGAGTATCTTTAATTTCCTAGGAGTTTTTTCCCTTTTTTTTTTTGTTCCCAAATGCCTTTGCCAGAGGTCTCCTTGGAGATGTGCTCAGGGTAAAGCAGACAAGTGTAATGTCATGCATGTATTCATAAAACATAAAAAGACCACCAAATCCTCTCAGTTTTATCTGAGCTAATCACAGTGTTTCTTTCCCATAGGGGATGTAGGTCCTTCATGTCGTGTCCTTACAAACAAAACTCTTGAAAATGTCTTTTTCTCATCTTTCTTTTTATTTTAAAGGGAAAACTACCCATCCATTCTGCCACATAAAAGTAGATTTCCCTTCATTTGTGGCCATGCTGATTGCAAAGCCTGGGAGATCTTTAATTAAATCGCTTGGGCTTTGTGTATTTCTTTCAAAGAAAACCATCAAAATAGCATTTGTGTCTCATTACAATTATAACAGCAATGCTATCATCTTTGCCTTCTTATATTACTTATTTTGATCAAAAAATTAACCAACTCCTGAGTGTGCATCCCTCCTGCATAGGGAAGAGGATGCTCCAGGCACTGCTGGCTTTGGTATCTGCCAAGAGGAGCAAAGTCAAGATATTTCACACATATTCAGAGCCAAAGCCCATGAGTGACTGGGATATGCACAGGATTTATTCTGGACATACCTGCAGCATTGGGATCCCCTGAAAGCTGTTGCATGTTGCAGTCAGCACACCTGTATTGTCATCTCTTGCTCAAATTTATTGTCCAGAGGGTTTATCTCTTGTTCTTTCCCCTTTTTTTAAGAGCAGCAGAGCCCTGGTGAGGTAATTCAGTACCTGCATCATCTGCCCTGGCCCAGCTGAAGTAACTGATTTTATTGACCTCAGAGCGCCTGATCTGCTGCAGGAAGTTGTCCATGGTCGCATATGTTAACTGTGATGAGTTTTCTGAGGCTTTTTTTACCCCTCCATCATGTCAGTTCACTCAGCCTTTTAGAAAAGGGATGGGGGTCCCTCCCTCCTTCAGGGACACTGGAGCCTGACAGCCTCCAGCAAAGGAAAACATCAGAGTTGCAAGATTTCTGGGGAGATGAACCCCACCAAACTATCCATACCCTGTGACTGTGCCAATGTGAGGAGCCTCCAGCCTCCTGGGACAGTGACCTCTTCTTAAAGACAGAATTTACCTCAGAGAAAGACCAGAAACGAGAGAAAGGCTTTTAGGAGCACTCCAGTGGGGATGAGATGGGCTAACTCCCACCTGTGGTGACCTGGGACACTTTGTGTGTTATGTGTTAAAAGACCTGAGTTATTCTCCTCAAACTGGGCTCAGGATATTCCCCTGCTGTTGTTCCTAGAGAAGATGCAGCAGAGCTCCCTTCACTTCTGCATGAGTTTTAGTGAAGCTCTGGTTGCAAGCAATGGGCTTTAGGAGAGGACCAGGAATGGAGTCACTGACTCCCCATCTGGTCTCACATGTCCCAGCTGTGGAGCTTCGTGACTTCAGGCTGAATTTATCAAAGCTTCAGGATACTCTAAAGCCACACTGCTCACTTGTCCAGGGGCTCATCTGTGGTGGCCTCATGCCTGAGTGATGGGAAGGAGTGACAAATCCCTTTTCCTACTGCTGCTTCCACTTACTGGGGCTGGGGGCAAAGCCATCCCGGCCCCAGTGCTGTCACACTGATGGTGATTCCCACTGGCACGTGTTTCCTCGTGTTTGGTTTCCGATGCTGTGGGACATCCCTGCTGCCTGGCAAGTGGCATGTGGGTATAATCAGTCTCAGGCAATTTATTTTTACTACCCTGAGTAAACACTGTGCTGAAATTGTCACTGTGATTTAGGAGGTGCCAGATTTTTCTGGTAAGGATTTTTTTTCTTTTCTTTTCTTTCTTGACACCTTCCACTCCATCTCTGGAATGTCACTTCATGAGCAGCTTTCACCAAGGATTTCCCCAGCGGTGGGACGTGCTGTTCAAGTCTGAGCTCTCTCTCTCCAACCTTCCATAGGTGTTTTTTCAGACACTGCAAGAAGGAGAGGACAAAATTATCTTTCTCTCTTGCCCAGGAACCATTTTGTCCAATGAAAATAGAAGTATCATTTTAAATGAGCTGCTCAGAGAGACATAATCACCCGAATACAGATGAAATCACTTAAAAATCTTGAAACTGGCTATCTCATATATTTTAATTACAGACTGCACTGATATTCTGCTGAAAGCAATTACGTTGTAGCTCATCCCACACACACAGTCAAGTCCCAGTGGTGCTCCACAAGAACTAGTGCTCAAGCATACAAAGCATCACATGTGTAATTTTTTTTAAAATCCATTTTTCTCAGTGCTTTGAATCAAGGCAAGATGTTCACCAGTCTCGATGTGGCCTTATTGTGTGGGGTACATTTAGGTAGGCGAATTGTAGGTATGTTGATTGCTGGAGCAGAAACACATGAGAACAACTTTTTTCCCTCCCTTTTTGAATGGCCTCTTGTTTTTTTTTGCTGTGAAAACGACCGTCCCTGCTTCGTCAGGACTTTTTAAACCTGCCACGGCCAGAAAAGATGCTTCTGTTTAAAGTCAAAGTAACGATCCACTAAAAGGCTTCAAATGAACGATATCTATTTCCCTGGATTGGACTGGCCAACGAGCGTGGTTGAGACACTCAGATACAGTTCATGCTACTGATACCCCTTGCTCTCCCTCCAAAATTAGCCCAGATGAATGGGGCCTTTTGTAGTGAGGGAAGAAACGGGCAGAAATCACAATAATCTCTTTCTAGCCAGGCTTCTGGAGCGTGGGGTGAGGCCACGGCTCTGCCCGGTGCTGGAGAAGGAGGAAAACAGCAATTTCTCAGCGGTTTCCTTGGCATGTTGGAAACTGAAGGAGATCTTCTCGCAGTTGCACCTCGGGGCCGGTCGCTCCCCTTGACTCTGTTCCAGCCATTCAAGCACCTAGTGGGGCTGTGGACCGTGGGTCACATCCTTCCCAGCCCAGCACTGCGGCCGAGGAGGTTGAGCCCCTGGTAGCCCTTGGGTGGTGGGAGGTGACAAACATCTTTGGGTTTTCAACTTTTTCATGCCCACTGCCCAGGCCAAAGCCTTTGCTCTCAGTGAGAAGTTACATTTCTTTCCTGTTATTCTAAAAACTAAGTACTTTGCACATTTGGGAAATATTATTAAGTAATAGTCTGAGTGACGGTCTGTGGTTGGAGTTAATTTCTTCCAGTTCTCAAAGTGTCTAATTACACTTTCTTCAATGCTAACTGTACAGATTGTTTCAAATGTGTAAAGGCCTCTTGTTTAAATTTATCAAAAAAAAAAAAAAAAAAAAAAGCAAACCATCATTTCATCCCTCCAGAGTGAAAATCTGGGACTAGAAGCATAACCCAAATGTCTTCTGATAATTGCTTATGATTCTGTGCATCTTCCCTCAAGTATCCTTGAAAGAACAAAAGCCAACAGGCAGATGGCACCTGGTGTAAATCCAACCATACCTTTTATACAACTCCAGTATTCCCCAGCTTAAGCCTGAGTCTGTCTTTTAACTTAGACCCATGTCAACTGAAGACATGGTTAGGCCAAGGTAGGCAAGCCCATTTTAAGAAGTTGTGTCCCTCTTCACTTGAAATTGCCATGGTGGGGATGCTGTGGTCAGCTGCCCATTCCTAGTCCAGGGTGATGAAAGTGAAGTGGGCACTGGGAAGGGCTTTGGGCTGATGTGTTTCACCCCAGGGCTGGAGCAGAGTAGGAGAGAACACACACAGGATCTCCATAATGGAGGCAGAATATAATTATTTGGTCATCCACCATGACTGGGTTGTTTAGAGATTGTTTGAGCATCCAGTAATGGTTGATGGAAGACCAACACAGCTTTTACATGGAGACATCTCTCAGAAGAAGGAGAAATTCTGTTTGGAGGCACATTTCTACCTCTTTGCTATGGCCAATTCAGAAAAAATACATCCTGCAGATGATTTTTCTGATTGCAATCTAAAATGCATTGAGGGAGTGGCAGGGGAGAGACGAGAGTGGCAGAGCCACAGTGGGGGCCCTGAGAAAATCCAGGGATGCACATCACCCTGCAGTGCCCAAGGACAGGCTTTAGCAAGGCATCAACATCTTGGTTGTGCTCACAACTGCTGCTGCCTTCACTCAGGCTGATCACAAGTTTTTTGTCAGTCCTTGACTTTGGCCATGTTCAAAAACGAGGGTTTCATGGTTTTCAGATCTTTTTTGGTCACTCCATTCACTGACTTTTCTGGGAGATGGACACATCCAGTTTGGATGGAGGCTTTCTGGACTAGATGTCGATCCTTCGAGACCAGGCAAGCTCATGTTGTGATTTATTTTTCTTTCCTGGGTTTTGTGACTGAATCAGACGGGAGAGAGGAAGTGAAGGGTTGTTCTTTCTAAAGATTTATTTTGTTACATCTGCAACAAGTCAAGAAGAGAACAGGGTAGAAAGGCTTTTGGTTTTGGGCCTGGAACAAAGCTCTGTTACTTGAGATAAACAAATGGGGGGAAGGAATTATCAAAAAAGAGCTGGCCACAGACTTTGTTACGAGCTCTATTGTAACAAGCTGAGAAACTCTGGTAACTTAAACCAAACTGAAAGTGCACCAGACTCACAGGGAAAAGGAAAAGCAGATGATTGAGGTACCTTGAGGAAAAAAATGTTCTGCCTCTCTGTCCATCTTTCGTACGTTGCTCTTATACGTGGGGATACTTGGCATGGAAAACATCCCAAGCTTTGGACCCAGAGGTTTCTCAGGTGTGTGGGTTGCCCCGTGATTGACTTTGATAGCCATGAACAAGCTCTGTTGACCCATCCATCAATTGAAGGGGTGATGCTCTTAGTTTTTACAAGCACCCAGATACCTGAGAGCAAGACAACATGCAGGTACTTCTGTGGGCAGGTATTGTGAACCTGTGTGTTTTATCTGCCAGGTGTGATGTGGGTTTGTACCCACAGCCAGGAGCTGCACCTACACACAAACCTTTTCACTGAATTGGCCACAAAAATTTTCATGTTCTATTTTGATTTATTATTTTGATAAATTTTGATTTACTATTGACAATTGCAAGTATTTCTAAAAAAAATATTGCAGAACAACAATGTCCCCTTGTCCAAGTTTTCCCTTTGATAATTAGGTATTAGTAACTCCTACCTGGTGCTCAGGATGTTGTGGGAGCTGAATTACTTCATGTAGGTCAGTAGAGGTGGTGAAAAATAGCAAAAGATCTGAGAGATACAGCATTTGATAAAAAAGAATAATTTATTTCTCTGTGGGGAAGAAAAAAAGGGGAGAAATGTTGAAATCTTCATTTCCACAGTGTTAAAATAACAACTGCAAAAACCACCCAAAATAATAAAATGTATGTTAAGTAAATTTAATAGAATTGCTATAAAATGAATTCCAGCTTGCTTTGTTGAGTTTCTGAGTAATTAAAATCCCCTGTAGCACCTCCTGAAAAGCTTAGACTCTCCACATACCCTTAGGAGTACAGGGTCTCCCTTAGGAGGTTGGTGCCCCAGGCTCTGGGAAGGAGAGATAACCCCTCCAGAAAGCAGCTTGTCCCACTGCAGGTCTGACAACACTTCCCAGTTACCTGTGCTGAGTGCTTTTTATCTCCCTGATACTCTATCAGCCTGTCCAGGGCAAGGCTGGTGAGATAGCCAAGTGGCACAATTAGCAGTAATTAGCCCAGTGAGAAACCTGTTCCATGCTGGAATGGAGCAGGTCTGTGTCACCTGGTCCTCCAGAGAATGTGGTAGGATTGGTGGCCATTTGCCTGGTAGCCAGGATGGGTTTTGTGCTGCCAGTTCCCTTTTCTTGGTGTGCTCTATGGGCTGGGTTTAGAGGCAGAGCCCCCAGGAAAACAGGGGGATTTTGGAGATGCCTCCACCCTGGGGTGGAGAGTGCATGAGAGACTCACACCTCCACCTGGCAGGCCACTTGTGGCATTGTAGAGCCATTGGTTTTCCGAAAACTGTCCAGACTGGTGTTGCAAGTGATGGCCCATGACCAAAAAGCAGCTTGCTAGGACCTGCAGCAAACCACTGGGATGAGGAAATGTCAGTCTGGTGGGAAATTCGGAGAACTGAAAGACACGAGTTCCTTCATTACAGTGATGACAGGGATTTTCCAAAGCAACAAAGCCCTTGACAACCCAGTCATCGATGTTTGCCACAGAAGAAGAGGGTAAAACCTCAGTAAAGGTGAGGTTTGGTTTATTTTGTGCACACAGACAACCGACTTGCTCGTCTCCTATCTCAGCTTCCCAGATTACTTGCTTCAAATTTGGCTTTGCCTACACTTTCTAAGCACTCACCCTTGAGGTGAGGGTTGTCCTGTGTCCTGCAGCCTGGCCAGGGATGTCCTCGTTCCTCCTGCATGCACGTAGTTAAAGCCCCTGCTCACGACAGCTCCGAATTAACAGGTTGGCCGTGACAGTCCTTGGTGCTGCTGGCCAGAAACCTGTAAAGCAGAAGGGAAATGGTTTTGGTGGCAGAGCTACAAATACTCAATAAAGCACAGCTTGTTTCGGTGCTTTTTTATGTGGTTCTGTGCTGACTTTTGGTCCCCTAATTCACAGCAGAAGTGAAGCAGAGTGTAGTAGAGATTGAGCATGAATCCTTTGCGCTTGGTTAATGGGAACAATTACAGAAGTTTCTTCTTTTTCCATTGCCAGGCTGTGATATGAAATCATTTGCTGGGTTCCTGTTTCCATGGGAACAATTAGTTTCATACCACTTTTGTGTTACACATCAATGAAGTGATTAACTAAATGAAGGCCAACACTTCATAAACGTATTGTCTCACGCAATAATCAAGTAGCTACCAAGTACCACAGCTAAATGCACTTAAAATGCAATGAAACCAGCTCTGTAAAAGGTTTAGGACTGTGTGAATATTTATTGATCTGGTGCAGCACATAATTTATCAGCCAGAAATACCAAATGTGGGTGTTTAGGTGTTACTGGCTTTTGAGTAAGTAAAGTAAGTTTTCTCAAAGGATCTGGTAGCTTTGAGCCATCTCCAGGAAAGGGTTTAGGGACCTGTTGTGTGATGCAGATGGACTTCAGCTGCCAATGATGCCCAGAGCTGCCCAACAGCTGCTGGTCCATCGTGCAGGCAAAGTCAAACCAAGGGCAAATGACTTGCAGGACCTCCTGGCCCTGTGGTTCCTGTGCTCACAGGGACGTGCCTGGTCCCCGGCCCTTCTCCAAGGGCTCTACATATTTTCTCCTCGAAACAAAATATACAAAGAGTCCACACGGCACAGAGTGGAATTCAGGACTCTGCCTGCTCCCTCCTCAGCACATCTGGGAGCCTTTCCCTCGCAGAGCTGAGCAGCTGCAGAGAGAGGGAGGGAGGGAGGAGACTCCTATCCTCTGCCACGGAGCAAAGGGAAGGCTGGAATGGGAATTGGATTCAGGGCCGCTGCGGTGGGTGGCTCAGCCCCACGGCTCTTCAGTGGGACGGGAATAGGATGGCAGGGAGGAGCAGCTGGGCTGGATGATGGGCAGGAGTGACTTCCCAGGCTTCAGGCTTAGTAATCCAGCCCTGAAAATGAGCCACTTGCTCCAAAGGCCAGGTAGGAGTTGGAATAACTTATGTAATGAGTAGTTAAGGAAGAATTCACGGTGCAACCCTTTATATGGGACCCTGAATCCTTGTTGCACAGGACAATGGATTAGATTCTTTGTTGAGAAAAGGAAATTATGTTTTCCTCTGTATTCAAGAAGGTTTTGTACATAAGTGACTGTGTAATAAAATAGTAACCTGGTTTCAGTTTAGCAATTTGACAAAATCAGAATTTTTCTTGGAGCACTCCCTTTTTCCCTCCTTTCCCTCTCTTTATTGAACTCTGTCCTGGGAAATGGTGTGATACACGTAGAAACAGACCCTCCCTGCTCCTGATAGATAGTCAAACCTTGCTCAGTGACCCGTTCCACAGCTATTTCTTGGATGAAGCCAGTTAGTTGGCCCTTTCAGCCAAATGCAACAGAAATTTCACAGAGAAACCTCACATGAAATAATTTTTTGACCTAATCCCAAAGAACAATATTTCCACATGGGGAGAATGCTTCACTAATATGTACACAATGGCCCCTCACTGTCCAATGCAGTGGTATTTTCTGTAATCCTTCCTGCTGACAGGCTGGCAGGTGTTGAAACACCCCATGACACAGAAAGGAATGTCCTGTGATGGATGAAATCAATACCCAGAGCTCTTTCTCCATCCCTTTCAGATGGACACCCACTTACCTCCACCTGACAGAGCTGTTTCTCCCCTTGTCCCATGTGTCCCTCTGCCACGGCACTTTTCTGCTTGTTTATACTTCCCTTTGGCTGTACCACAACATCTCTGCTCATGCTAAAAGCACCCTTCTTGTCCCAGTAAGGAACCAGGGATGAGATTATGTCTAGCAAGGCTTCTGCCACACCCAACCAACCCTTCCTTGGGCCTCATGGACCAAGACGAGCAACCAAGGAACGAAGGTGCAGAGCACGTGTGGGCTGCCCTCATCCATAAGATTTCAAAGCTGGTGTTGACTCTGTACCTGATGCATATTTTCAGCAAATCTGGAGAGGGAAACAGGCTCAAATCTGCACTTTATGGCCAGTATAAACATCCCCCTGAAATCTCTTTGCAGAGCCAGCCTAAACTGCCTCTCTGCTATTCCCCACTCCCCTTCTACCACCCAACCTCCTGACCTCGCAGAAATATGTCTCTGAAGGGTCAGAGCTTGGGTGTGGAGCAGAAACTAATGCCTGGGATCAGGGGTGGGTGGCCTGAGGGCTGGACAGTGCAACATTCCTGTACAGGGGCTCTGGTTGAGATAAGGCAGCCCCACGCTGTGATTTACTCCCAGGAAGCAGAGCTGGGTCTTGCGTGTTCCCTGGCAGATGAGGCAGGGAAAATTCTGTAGAATAAAAGCCTTTCCATCTGTTGGTAAGGGTTTGCTTTAGGAAAAAACATCTAATTATAAAGAGCTAAAAGCACCATGCTGGTCTGAACCTCATACCCTCCAAGCCCAAACACACTGGGATGTACCAGAATGTACTGAGATCATTTAGTTCTGCTTTGGTTATCCCTGGCTCAAATCCTGCTGCTTTTGCAACCTTCTTCCAGTTGGACTTCAGTAGCAAAGGTGAGATATTGAACAGCAGCATTTCCGGGTGAGAAGAACCGATGTGAGATGCTTAAATTTTAGAGTTTGTGGAGGTTCAGGGCTTAAAAAATGGACTGATATCCCTCACCTGCTTGGAAAAGAGAGATTGAGTTCCCAACCCAGTGGTCCAGCAGTATGGAAAGATAACACAAGGTCTGAATCCTTTCTCCAGGAGGAATTTCATGGGGCAGTTTGGTGGGAGGTTGATGTGCATGCCCTCACCATCCCATCCTGACTTTTCCCCTACCTGATCCCTGACATTCCCACCACGCTGCACACACTGAGACAGGTCTGGATCTGGGGAAAGGGGAGAGCCAGGCACAATCCCCCTGACCAGTCTCCATGGAGGGAGACCTGCAGGAAGACTCTTCCACTGCCACAGCACATTCCCACTGGAGTGCAAGTATAATCCCAAGGAAACCTGAAGGTATTGATGTACAAACATACTGGCATGACCAGCATGAAACCTTTAATTCTCTGTACACCTCCAGTGCTAGTCCCAGTGACAAACCAGCCTCTTTACCAGATGTGACTGTGTTTCCCTTGCATCCTTCTCTCTTGGATCCAGCTGATAGCTCCAGATCCTTGCTTAGGAAGCACTTTTCCTGCACTGGTGGACTGTTGGACAGTTACCAGCAGTTACCAACACTGGCAACTGTTGCAAAATACATTCAAGGTGAGAGGGACCCAGATTAGTCTGAGTTATGACTCCACATCTAAAGTCACACTGAGAATGTGACATCAAATGCAGGACTGAATTCTTTTAATATATAAAAAAACTTCATGGAGCACAACAGATGACTTTGGAATTTGAGCACTTACTTCTTTTTTCCCCCATATATTCTATTGCACAACTTCTTCCCCCTAGAAGGACACCAAGTTCTCTTCTTAGTTTCTTAAACAAACCAAAAGAAGTAACACTAATAATCTGGTCCCCAGCCTGTGACAGTTTCTTTAGATGTTTCAGATGATCTTACCCCTATCTCAGAGAGGTTATTGGAACGAGTCAGGTAACAAATAGAAAACATACAGTTTACGCAAGAGCCTGAAACTAAGAAATCTTCCCTTGGAAAAACAATAGGGCCATTGTATTCCCCATTTGAGCACTCGGTAAACTCTCCTCGTGCAGGGCTGTGATGAATTAAAGGCTTTTCTGCAGCAGATACAATTGCTGCTCATTACTGAGAAAAGCTCATTGTCCGGGCGTCTGCAGCACGCGAAATGCGTGAGTTCATGTTCCTAACGTCACCAAAACTTGCAAAACAGTGGAGGGGAAGGACATTACCAGGCTTGGATGACTCAACTCTGTGCTGATTTCGGCTGTTTTGTAGGACACTGTTTCCCAGTAACATGGCAGCGGGAACGCTTTCAGCCAAAGCAGCCGCTGCTTTGGTGGCAGAGGTTCCCAACCTGGCTGGATGGGCACGAGGGCACTGACAGCTCCTCTGCTCCCTGGGCTAGCAATATTCATGGTTGTTGGACTTTGCCCTTGGAGGGTTTTGAAGGCTCAGCTAAACAAAGCCATGGCTGACCCTGTCTAGAGCTGGTGATGGCCCTGCAGAAGGTGGGGCTGCAGCCCTGTGAGGTCTCTCTGTATCATGAGGCAGCAGTGTTGGGACAGTAGGTTACAGGAGGGGGTATCAAAGCACCAGAGCTGGCTTTGGGCAAGGTACTAGATCTTCTCCTAACTATATTTCCATCTCTAGTCCATCAGCCTGGAGTTTATTGGATGTACACTTCTCTTTTGCCTGGAAGGACAGGGTAGAGGCCACCTGGCAACAGGTTCAGGGCATTTCCAGTGGGTTCTGAAAAGCTATAGTTCTCTGAACACCAAAAATGGTTAAAACTGGTCTGCCAGCACTTCTGATGTGCCCACAGCAGCAATTAGGGCTTGCTGTGAGACAGGAGAGCTCAAATGCCAGAAGTGGAAATTAGGAAGTGAAATGCCAAGAACAATAACTAGAACAATGTCATGAATTTCCTGCAGCGCAGCACTGAAGGAGTGTGACAGGGAATATTTTGATGGGCCTAAATAGTTCAGAGCATTGGTTTCACTTAGGAAATTCCAACTAGACATGCTGGATGCTTGTGTTTTGGTTTTAAATGTTAGCAATGGCTTGAATTGCTCTCCAGGGCACACATCCTTGGAGTGGATCCTGAGCTCCCGTCTTGCTACTCCGTGGGCTCCAAACCAGTGAGCAGCTGGAAAAAAAAGGAGCTGAGACCTGTGAAACTGGCTTAGTCCTGCACCCCCTTTCCCAGAGAACACACATACCATGTGTCATGTTGAAACTGGATGCACCTGCTAGAGGAGCTGTGTGGGGGCAGACATTATCCACCAGTTATAAATCCTTAGACTATCAACAGCCTTTAGTAAACATTTGGACAATCCTTCCTACCTCTCTGTCGTCCAAATATTTGCATCACACGGGGCTGCTGGCTGTTTCCTGACACGCTGCATGTCTAAGAATATCCTTGGATCGTAGGTCGGTTCCAGAACATGGTGATGGATCGACTTTTTGGATGAAATAAATGGCTTGGGGAGAAAGAAAGGGAAAAAAGGAAAAAAGAAAAAATCTATCTGTCTCCTGATAATAAATCCAGGTCAGGATGGAGTGAAACAACTTTCAGTTGTGAATGGTGGTTTTTAAGAGCTTTTAGGACCTGATCTGAAGGGTTAACAATGAACAGCCCTGAGCTCTTTTAGTGAATATACTTCCCTTGGTGACCTGGACCACTTTAGAGAAATGGTTGAAGATGTTCCTGAAAGCTCTTCCTTCCTGCTGTGTTGGAAATAGCCCCAGTCAACTTTGGATGAAAATAGGAACCTGCCTCATGAAGCCAGGTTTGGCAGCTCTTCCTCCAGAGCAGAGCATCCCTCAGGTGAATCACAGGGGGAGCACATTGCAAAGCACAGGGTTTGTAACCTGTGTACAAACCAATTCATGCAGCAGTTTCCAAACAGAAATAAGAATGGTTTTTTTCCTCTTAATGCATGAGAAGAAAACACCCTGGCCTCTGCTTTAGCAATTAAAAGGGTTTCACAGTTAATTTGGTTTACCAGTTAACAGTTTTAAACACAAAATCTGTGTTTTGTGATTTAAGACTGCTGTGCTAAATAACAACCTTAGGAAGACTAAGCCTTTCAACACAATAATTTTAGTCTTTTACTAAAGAATTGCCATGACTGGTACTTTATGGCTAAACACACGGTATAATAAGCCAGTGGATTTTCTGATAACATAGTAAAGGAAATACTCAACCCTCAGCTTAACTGCAGGATAAGCAGCAACCTGGTCTAGTGAAAGGTGTCCTTGCCCATGGCTGAGAGTTGGAAGGAGCTGAGCTTTAAGGTCCCTTTCAACCCAAACTGTTCTATGACTACATAATAAAACTGCTTAAGGTGTATTGTGGCTTTTCCACTGCGGCTTCAGCTTGGACCTTTTGTTTTAATCTTCTCTCACCTCTCCATAAAACCACCAAACCCACGACAAATAAGAGCAACACAGCTCACTGTTCTGAGATAGCTGTGCCATAAATGTGTTTTCTGATTCTGATGTGGGAGCAAACCATGCAGAGGGGTTTGCTTACCCCCAAGTAATTCCCCTCTGCCACCCCCCCCAGTTTCTCAAGCATCTTGTCTCTCCCCACACCCTCGTCATCTCTTCCTTCTGGGAAGCCCCGAACTCCAACCCCTCTTTGGACAGACTAAACAACATCTGCAAAGTCGCCTCTCTTCCCCGCAGCCCTCCCGGGGGAAAAGAGCCGGTCCCAGATGGACAGGAGAGAGCCGGTGTCACCGGGGAGGGCTCACGGGGCTCCCGGGGGGTGCCGGGGAGCAGGGATGTGGCGGAAGCATAAAGCACCTGTTGGGAGGCTATTTAGGGATTAGCCAAGTGCTGACAGACAAATTGGCAAGATTAATAAGAGCAATCAAGGCTGTGTGGGCTCGAGTTGTGAGCTGACATTAATGTGACATCACTTTCATCTGCCCTTGCCTCACACCGCAGGGCCGGTCCGCGGCATCATTAGTGCTGTCAGAGAGCAGCGCGGTCGGATGTGGGGGTTACAGGAGGGGAGGGTGTCCGTGAGGGGGTCTGTGAGTGTGTGTGTGTGTGTGTGTGTGTGTGTGTGCACACGGGTGTGTGTCAGAGCAGGGGACAGCCCTGTGTGCCCGTCCTTTGGCTGGTCCCCACGCTGGGACTGCCCACAGTGACCAGCACAGAGCTGTCCCTGCTACAGGACAGGCACCAGTGAGACTCTGCATGTTTGGGAGCCCCCTGGACCCCCTGCCCTGCTGCCCCCCACCCCCAGCACCTCTGCAGGGCCTACCTGGCTCTTACAGCACAGGGTTATTTGGTGACGTTTTCTCCAAAGCTGTCTGCTCTACTGGGTTTGAGGTTTTGGGGGGGGGGGGGGGTTTTGACCCGACAATCCCTCCTACAAATTCATTTAATGCTACGGGGAAAAAACAATGAAAAATAATTAAAACAAAAGGAAAGAGGAATAAAACTCCATCATGGAATAAAGGTTAATTCCAGGTGCGAGGAGAGAACACAGAAACTCCTCTATGGTCGCACTAAGCCCCATGCTCTGAATCTTCACTTTCTCAGGGAGATGATTTGACACCCTAAAGGTATTTTAAGGGAGCAAAAGCTGATTTTGGAGCCCTCCTCTGCCTCCAAAACTCAGGGGGAATTCTCCCCTGCATCTCTAGTGCAGCACAGCCATTGCACAGGGAAAACTTTGGATAGGGTTTTCTCATTTTCCCTTTTCCCCCTGGTTTTCTTGAATCCCTTCCCTGCTAAAGTCTCACTCGCCCCAAATTCTGTTTGCATCCCTTTTCAGTGGCGACTTGTTTACGCTGTGATTTTCTTTGTGCTTTAGTCAATGAGGAATCATAACAGTAGTAAAACATCTGAATGTCCAAATCCTCCAGGTCTGCCTGGCTCTGCTGGAGAGGCTCCTCCGCCGAGAGGTTTTGCCCACAAAAGGAAAGTGTTGAAAAGGAGTGACATGCCAAATGCTAAACGCACGTTTGCTCCCAGAGCTCCTGGGTGGGGGTGGAAAAACCTTTCCCTGGGACCCAAAGGGGATGCATCCATGCTGGGAAATTACCGAGTGGGGGAAAAAACTTCTGTTAAAATCTGATTTTTTAACTATCGACTGTTCAAATTTTCAAATGCAGATGGGGATAGAAGCAGCTGGGGGGTCAAGAACAATTTTAGAGAAAGGGGTTTTGTTAAGAAAACAAGGAGGAGGTTGACCCCAAAGCCAGATTCTGAAATCAAAGTAACAGAAAGATGATTACTGCTTCCCCTAGGAGAAAAGAAATTTTATTTTATTTTCATGTAAATTAATTAATTGATTGTCTCTTAGTTACATTTTTAAAGACTGGAATTTTATATGAATATAAATATATTTATATTTGTATATATAAACCCACCCTAAATGGGTAAATTAATGGGTTTTTTGGGGCTAAATTTGAAGTTCCACCAACCTCCACCCGGCAAGGACAAACCCCTGAGCACAACGTCCCCAGCAGCCGAGGTTCTGGGGGCCGTGCTTCCATTTGCCACTGGGAAACCCTCTGCGGGATCGAGGTGGACTCAGGGAGGGTGAGATGAACCCCCCCTTCCCTCGCCTTCGTCCAGGAGCCCATGGCTCGTTTTCGTTGGATTTATGGCTAATTTTTGGAGACGTTTCACTGCAATCTCCCTCCATCCCTGCCTGCTACACCGGGAAAGCAGTGGGAAGGGACAGCCCGGGGCTCCCCAAAACCTCCAAACGTCTTTCTGCTAAAAATAATAATGTCATGTAATTTTTTTTAATCGTATTTGCTCCCCAAAACTGATTAGGTTTAAAGTACACAGCTTAGACCAATCCGGCAGCAACACCCCGGGCATTCAGTGGTCTGTTTGTAATCTCAGCCTTTTTCATTAACATAAACACTACTTCAACCAAAATATACACGGCCACCTACGGAGCCGGCGGAGGGAGCGCGGACCGGGCGCGCCGCCCTCCCCGCGGGGATTAAGCCGGGTTTACCGAGCGCGGAGTGCGTGGAAAACCCACGGGGAAAACGGTGTTAAAACTGTGTCCTCGTTCCTGTCCCTGCCCCGGGATAATATCAGGGAAAAATAAAAGAATTGCCGAACACAATTCCCCAACACACAGACCCAATCCCGGGGGGTTTTCCCTGCATCCCTCCGTTCCGCGGGGCCCCGCACACGGATAACGGCAGCGGGGAGGCAGCGGGGCCGGGACCGGGCCCCGACGGGTCGGGACGACTGTTCTGCCCGCGGGAGGCTTTCCCTCCAGCTCACCCCGGTTTTCCAGGGGAAAAGAAGTATTGTCTATGTCTTACTATTGGTTTCGCAGGAAAATATTTCCCTCTCTGTATTTGCTGTCTTGCTTGCTTTGGGGTTTTGGCTTTTGTGCTTTCTCTCGATTCTCCCCTCTTCTGTCTTTCATTTCTTTCTCTGCTTTTTTTCTCTTGCTCTTTCAATCTTTCTTTTCTTATTTTTTCTTCCCCCCCCCCCCTTTTCTCTCTCTTTGACCCTTTCCTTTCATTTTCTTTCTTTCTCTCTTCTTTTTCTGTCTTTCTCTTTTCATTTTCTTCTCTTTTTTCTTTCTCCTTCTTCTCTTTCTTTCTTTCTTTCTTTCTTTCTTTCTTTCTTTCTTTCTTTCTTTCTGTCTCTTTCTCTCTGTTTCTTTCTCTCTCTCTCACTCTCTTTCTCTCGTATACTTTGTTTCCCTTTTCTTGCTTTTCCTTTTCCTTATTTCTCCATTTTCCTTCAACCTTTCTCTCTGTTCTTCATTTCCCTGCCTTTTCTTTTTCTCTCTCTCCTTTTTTTTTGTTTCTCTCTTTTTCGTATTCTCTTTCCAGTTTTGTTCTTTATATAATTTTCTAATTTTAAAAATATTTTTCTTTCTTTTAAAATAAATTAGTTATTCTCTTTCTCCCTCTCTCTCTTCCTTTCTTTCTTTGTCTTTTTTTTTTCGTGTTTCTATCTTAATGTGTGTCCCTCTGTCCATTTTGTCTGTTCTTTCTTCTTCTTTACTCTCTTATTTTCTCTTCTCTCTCGCCTCCAGAACAGTCTCTCTCCTTGCCCATTTATTCATTGAAGTATTTGGAGGCACTTCTGTTTTCCTTTTCTGGGACTGCGGGGCAAACCCGAACCAGGGCTCTGCTCCAGCTCTGCTCCAAAACCTCTTCCCGATGTAAAGAAAAAGCCCTTTCCTGCTGTGCCAGCGCAAACTCCCCAGCCCGGCTGTATTTGGCTCCACCGCAGCCGCTTAACCTCAGTCGGGAGGGTTCGGAGACTCCCGTGGGTCGGACCCGCTCCCACCCAGGGCTGCGCAGGCAGATTTTGATACTGTTTAAAGGCTCAGCACCGTGGTTCGATGTCTCCACGCGTGGGGAGGGAGGACACGGGTGTCCCGAGGCTGCCTCTGCCCAGGGCACCGGCAGCTCCGCCGGCTCCGTCCCCGCAGAAATCCCGCGGCTGCGGGTGGGGGGAAAGTCCTTCATGCCGCGGTGTTTTGAGCCAAGCGTTCAAATTCGATCGTTTCCAAATGAGAAACGAATAATCCTGGAGGAAAAAAATCTTATGCTGCAACCTAAGCCCTCGGGCAGCATCTTTCTGCTCAGGTACCAGCAAAATCTGCGGGAGAAAGGGATTTGCTCCCAGCGCGTCGGCAGCCGGGCAGAAATTCCCTCATTCACCGATTTTCAGGAATTACAAAGCAAAATCACTTGGTATATTGTAAGAACTTGAATTTGAGAGAGATTAAGAGCGCTGAGCTGAGGGGGCTGCACAAAACGCGCTGGGAAGTTTTACAATTTTCTGAGCGATTTTGAGAACAGGAAAAGCAAAACTATTTCTAGGTTCATTATTCGAATTTTTCATGAGTTCTGAGCCAGCTTTGGTGTTTTGTCTTCGTGCAGTTTTTTCTTTGTTTGGGGGTTTGTTTGGGATTTTTTTGTTGTTGTTTTGGTCTGTTTGGACTTTTCTTCCTACAGAATTCTTCCCTGTTCCTCTCTGAATTTCCCACACGCACGTCCCTTTCTCCAAGAACCCCAGATGCGCAACGGGAAGATGGATCTACCCGTTCGATTTCTGCTATCAGGCTGATTCTCACAAAAAACCCCAAACAAAACAACCAACCAAACAACCAACCAAACAAAAACACACTCTTTGCAGCAGAAATTGTTTAACTTCGAGTCCTAACAACCCGTACTGTGGAAAGTCTTCCCACCTTGGGTCGGGCGTTGCAAGCATCCACTGTGCATGTTTCACTGGAATGCCAACCAAGAATTTTGTTCCCTGCAGAATATTCTTTAAAGCTCCCCCCCCCCACCACCACTTTTAATGTTTAACTGGTGAGCGGTTTTGCAAACCTGGGGACCTGTTACAAGGAGGTGGGAAAATTGTTTAACCAATTTTGGGTGTATTTTAACTCTCTGCTCTGGCAACTGCAAAGTAAAGAGGGTCACGAATCTGCAGCACTTCGTACTGTGGCTCCAGAGCCCGCTGGTGCACTCTATCATTAGTTGGAAGTTTTAGCGATGGAAAACAGTTTTTGTCGGGAAAGCTTCCAAGGAAAACCATCCCCAGGTCTTTGCTAAGCGGGGATCAAGGCGAGAGCAACTGCGGTTGTTTAGAGCGGGGGTTTCTCGCGTGGTTTGTAAACATGTGTCCCGAAGCCCCTCTTTGGGTTGGGAAAATGGGGCATGGAGTTTATATGCGGGATTTAATATTGAAAGAAGGTTAAAAAATGGAGGCTACAAGGCCGTTCTGCAGCCCAGCCCCTCTCCGTGGGGAAACGGCCCATAGGTGGTGGGTTTTTTCTTCCCCCAGAGTCATACTCCGAGGTTCCTGCCAGAAAAAGTTGTTTTTGCAAGCAGAGGAACCTGCTCGGTCACGGGGCAGCGTGGGAGCTCCGTGGGCAGAGATAAGAGGGTCAAAGCCCTTCTTCTGCACCAGGGACATTCTCGCTGAGACCCACTGGGGATTTTTCTCCCCTGGCCAGGTACCCGGGCAGGGCGGTACCTCCCTGCAGGTCACGTTCCCTGAGCACCCCCGCCCTCAGCATCCTTCTCTGGCAGCCGTTTCTCTTGCCCCATCCCTCCCCAGGACGGACCGCAGTGTCCTGCGTGGAAGGCTCTGTCTCCTCAGCCCCCTGTCCCTGCTCCGCAGGTGATAGGACAGAAGGAGAAGTGGCTGATGTGGATGTCGGAAATCCCAGGGATAGTTTCCCTGGGGAGCACCCGGGTGCTGACACCCCCTCTTCCCCCGGGGTCGGCTGATGCTCCTGCCTCGGTGGTCCCGGGTGGGACGCTGCCGGACAAGGTCCTTTCATCTTCCAAGGAGCACCCCCCGGGTCCGCACCCCGGGGCTCTGCACGGTCACGGAGACCGCGTGGGTCCCCCCAGTTTACCCCGAGGGTTTTCCTCTCAGGGGGCCCGTTGCCCGCACCCCCAGCCCCAGGGTACCCACCGCACCCCGGGGTGCTGTCCCCTGGAATAGGGAGGCCGGATCCTTTCCAAAACCCTCTGGGTTTTTTTTCCGCATCTCCCCGCGATCTTTAGGAGCAGAGGTTGCCGTCACCTTGCCTATTATTTATCCCGTATATACGGTCACCGAGGCTTTCAGTAGACGTGGAAGAAAATAACCTGTTCCTCCTTTATGTGGGATATTCGGTTTTAACTTATCCTACCTCTCCGTGCAGACGGATTTTGTGTGATACCTTAAAACCGGGGGCTGATGGCCCTCGTCTTCTCGACGCTAAAAACTCCCCCCTCCGCTATCACCGGCACATTGATGCGATTTCGACGGGGTTTTAGTTTAAAGCTGGGAAGAAGACAACGGGGGAAAAAAAGTTCCATAAGGCTGGAAATAAGACTGAGCCCCGGGGAAGCCTCTCGTTCTCCCCGTTCGGTGGGGATCCCCCGACCCGCCTCGGCCTGGCCCGGCTTTTCACGTCGGCAGCCGCCGGGGCTGGAGGTGGTTCCCGACCCCTAAAAAAGCTCAGCGGATCGAAAGGGTTCCCCAACACCGCTGTCACAATTTTACCTCTAACCCGAAGGAATTTGGGGCTAGAAAAGCTGGAAGTGGCTACTCGTTTTATTTGGGTGCCACTGTTGTGCCAAGTTGCTGGGAGAAGGGTTATCCCTTCCCAAGGGTCCTGCTTGCTCTGGGAGCATCCCCAGCATCGGGTCCCCAGGGAAGAAAACTTGTCCAAGAAACACGAATGTCTCAGCAATGCCAGATTAGATTTACACCTGGATTTACACCTGGATTTACAATTCCGCCTGTTTTTAGGGAGAACTTGATCGCTGAAGGATGGGCGGGAGCATCAATCGCCGGGTCCCAGCTCTTCTCCGGCTCAGCCCCGCTAATTCTCTCGGTACCCAGGCCCTCGGGGCTGAATCCCAGCCAGTCCAAAGCATACCCCCCGGGAAAGTATTCTAGCTATCGCTCCCTCAGCAGAGATATAAATACCCGGAGATATTTGGAAGATCTCTGTGGGAAGCGATTGTGTCTAAGTGGTAGCGCTCGGAGCTTATTATCGCTGGAACCGATTTGTATTGCAGGGACTGGGTCCTGCCAGAAAACTCCAAAGAAAAAAAAAATCCTGCGCTGAAGAAGGCTGTAAATTCCTGTGCTGCAATATTTCATCTAAGGACGTCATGGAAAATCTGGGCTTGGAGGGGGGAGTCTCGGGACGGGCAGAGGGGGGGAATGGGACACAAAAATGGGGGATTAAGATTTCCTTTTTTTTTTTTTTTTTTTTTTTCCCCTCTTTCTGACCAAAGCCTGAACTCCTGCCTGAGGTGCGGCGGTGACAGTCGGCCCGCACCTCCCCGCAGCCGCCTGAGGCGCTTTGGCAGCTCAGCTATGCACTCGCTCCCAATTTCGGCTTCTGCTTTCCCAAAATCTCCTCCAGGTTCCGTTCGATCCTGAAGGCCGGGCTCTGCCTCCAGGGATGGGAGGCTCCGAGGCTGGGCTGTGGGTGCCACTGCGAAAGAGGTTGTCCACGACCAGGCACACGCACACGCGTGGGGCAAAGCGCTGCCGTGTGTGATGGACCCGCAAAAAATGGTTGGGGGTGCGTGTGTCTCCCTAAAAGCCACCTCTCCCAAGGTGCTTCCACCTTCCCCCCAGCGCCCCTCTCCCCAGCCTCGAGCCCCTCGCTTGAACGCGCCCCCTCGCCTTTAAATAAACATTTAGGGATCGATTCGCCGCGGATTTGGGGCCGGCGGCCACGGAGATCGACGAGACCGAAAAAAACCCCCAGCCAGCCGAGGGAAACAGGCTGGTGCTGGGGAAGAAGGGGGTGTGGGGGGGGTCTTGCGGGTGGTGTTAATGCAAAGCAGGGCAGCGGGGAGGGGGACATGAGGCGGTCACTCCCCTCGCCCTGGGTGGTCCGCGCTCGCAGGAACACCCCGGCCCCTCTCGGAGCAGCACCCAGCCCGCCTCTAACAATACCACCTATATACATTTCCATACTCGGATTACACCCGGCCTGCTTGCAAAGTTGACTTCACTTAAGCAATTAGCTAGTAAAAATACCTTCGGCGCAGGAAAAGGAAGAAAGCTCGGATTTGTCTATTTTTACACAAAACATGGCCCGAGTTTCGGGGAGGGGGAAGGAAGGGGAGCCGGTTTGGGAAGGAGCCGGTTGGGAAGCGCAGCGGGGTCGGGGGTGTTCGCGGGGCCGGTAAAACGGACTCCAAACGGGATTAGCAAGGCTAATTGAGCCAGATGATGGCTAATTTTTGTAATTTCTTCTTTTTCTCCTTTCCTTTCATCTCTCCCAATCGAGGGCTGGAGGAGGACACGTTTCACCCGCCCAAACCACCAGCGAAAGACACCAAAAGCGAATCCGAGTCCTCTGCACACCGTCCTCCTCTCACACCAGCCACGACCCAGCTTTTCCACCCTAAAATTCTCCTTTCCCCAACTCGCGGGCTCGGGTTAAAAGTCTCCAACCTTTCTGCTGTTCCCACGACGAGGCCTATAGAACCCGGAGCTATATATTCCCGTTTTTAACGTTGGTTCACTCTAATAAATAGATCGTAAACAAAATCTTCACACTGCTGAAAGATACTGCGAGAGGGGGAAAGGGCACTCGAGAAGGAACTGATTTTCTTTGAATGTAAATAGTTTGATTTACGCTAATAGTTTTGGTGGTTTTTTTTTTCACTCTGAGATAATTTATTTCTTAGTGGAAATGCTGCCGTTGGGGACGGTTTTAAACCTGGGTTTTCCATGAGCTCTTTGTGTTGTGTTTCGAGCTCCATCCCCGGGTGTTTTGGGGGCAGCCTGGGGAGATCCAGTAGCAAGATCATATAAAACAAAGAAAAAAAAAACCCCTATCGCGACCCGATGGAAGACATTCGATGAGGAGCAAAGCTTAGGGTCAGAGACGCTCTCCCAGGGCAAAAATAAAAAGAAATGCAGCGAGAAGCGGCGGGGCTATTCTGCACTAGCCGCCTCGGGGATGTAAGCACGGGGAAGGTGATGGTTTCCTAAAAAAGCGATTTTTTATGGTGGTTGTCCCCCTTCGGGAGCAGCCGCTGTGCTCCGCGTTCTGCTCCACGCCGGCGGCTCCGAGCGGGAGGAGCAGCGGCCGCCGCCTTCCCCGACAGCCGGAGCTGCTCGTCGTCCTCCTCCTCCTCCTCAAGGGAAAAGCTCCAGAAATAACTGTCCCAACCTTCTCCCACCCCCTCCTTGGCTACCTGCCCCGGGCTTGGGCTTTGCCCAGGGCTCTCCCGTGCCTGTTCCAATCCCATTGCACGGGGAACGGGAAACCGGTGCTTTCTGCAGGAGGACTTTTTTTTTTTTTTTTTTTTTTTTGGCGGAGAGGGGGCAAAGGAGGGGAAGAGGGAGGATAGACGGGAAAAAAAAAAAAAAAACCCAAACTACAAAAAAATCCTCAGCCCTGATGTGAAATCCCTCTTGGTTGTACCACAGATGTGACAGGCGCCCCGGAGGCTGCTCACAACTGCTCGCCAATAACGCGGAGGGAGTTTGGAAACCCGATCGGTATCTATCTTTCCTTTAAAAGGCATTAAATTATCATTAAAAACTTGAAAAGTGAATCTGGTAGAGGGGGGGCTTGGGGAGGGGGGTGTCCCCTCTCTCTCTGCTGGGGGTGCAGCAGGATGCACCCACAGCACTGCAGCGAGGCCTGCAAGGGGGTTGGGGTGGGGTGTATTTTATTTCCCCCTTCCTTTCTCTCTTCCTTCCCCCAGTCTCGGAAGGGAGCTCTCTGAAGCAGCCCTGAAAGCCCAGGCTCCTTCCCCCGTGCCCACCCACAGTCCCACACCCTCGCAGCGCACGTTTCCACGCACGGTCCGCAAGAAGGTGACAAAGATTTCAAGCGACTTACCTCGAGTGACAGCTCTCCCCATGGCACGATGCTCAGAAAGGCGGCTTTTCTGGGGGGAGGGAGAAAAGGGGGTCTCTACCCCTTTGCCTTTCTATTCTCCCTCCCCCCGCCCGCTGTGTGCGCCCGTGGCATCGCTGGAGCTGAGCATCAGGCTCCGGGCATTCAACTGCGGAACTCCAGCACAGATTTATCTACACCCCCCGAAAAAAACCCCAAAGCAACCCAAAACAAAACAATCCACCCCATCCCTAAAGCAGTCTTGGAGCAGGCGAGGGGTCCGAAGCCCGTTCCCGGCCCCGGAGCGGCGGAGGAGGCAGAAAAGGGCATTTCTCGAGGCAGCGGGAGTTTTCGCCGATTTCTTTTTATTAAAGCACCCCCGAGCCCGTGTTTACATTGCTCAGTATAAACATCCTGCCCGGGCCCGCCGAGCTTAAAAGAGCGCACGAAGAGGGGGTTTGAAGTGGGTGAAGCTCCGCGCAGCGCGGAGCCGGCGGCCGGGCAGCGCCTCCGCTGCCCCACGCCACGCGCGGAACCTCCGCGGGCCCCGGTCCCTTCCACGGTCGGCCTGGGGTCATTCCCATGGTTTTCAGCAGCGGGAAGGCGGGTAGGGAGGGAGTGGAGGGGCCCCACGCAGAGTCGTGGTCACTCGTGGCATAAAACACACACACATATACACGCGGTGCCCCCGCGCCGGGCAGGGGGGCGTCGCGCAGGCCCCCCCGCGTGGGGTAGGGCGGCGTGGAAAGGGCTCTTTAAAAGCTGCCTACCAGCGGGGAGCGGGAGCGGAGGGGGCCGG
>JAWWES010000021.1:17598039-17626661 GCA_035583135.1 Lophotriccus pileatus | reverse complement strand
GGCGGCGGGTGGGGGGGGTGCGCGGTGTGGGGGGGGGGTTTGTTGTGGTTGTTTGGGTGTTTTTTTTTTTCTTTTTTTGATCTCTTTTTAGATCTCTTTAAGATACTGGCAATCTACCTGCAGTATTCCTTGGGTTTCCCTGTTTTTATACCTTTCTGGGTTGATCCTTCCCTCAGTCGCTGCCCATCCCTGTTGGAGGTGCGCACAATGTTACCATCCTTTTTACGTACAAGCCAAAACCAGAGGGTTTTTTGCCCCTGAAGCAAATATCTGCACTAGGTGTGGCTGAGATAAAGGTCCAGGGTTAGGAGTTCAGTCTCTGCCAAGTGGTTCTTCTTTTCCTGAAATCTCACTGTCACTCCTAAGCTTCATTTTTATCCTTTGGATTAATTTTGGACTCACTCATTGGCACATTGAGCTGATGCCAGGCTGGAGGGGGCAGAGAGGCACCTTGCAAGCCTCAGGCCCAGCTCAAAGGTGTTTGATATCTGGTCCCCAACAAAGGTTGACATGATTCATTTTTCTCCCTCCTGTCGTTTCCAAACCTGGAAAAACAGAACCACCACATACCGTGGACGCCACATATTCCTCAAGCCAGTGAGCGCAGTCTAAACAGACAGCTCTCCATCTCAGACACCCACATCAGGGAGCAGAGCCTGAAACCCCACAGGCTCCTGCCCCCAGCCCTTCATCTGCACAAGACTTGCTTGATTTTTCCCCGCGTATATTGTCCCGTGGGGTGGCAAACCCCGAGCTGCTGCCACAAGCGGTGCCTTTGTACAAGCCCCAGGAGCAGTTGGGCTCTGGGAGGAGGTGAGGAGGGATAAACTTGCTCAGAGAGGCTGTAGGAGCCCTGTAAGAGGAGATGAGCCACGGGCTCGCTCAGAAATGTGGTATTTGCTCACGTAACAGCCCAATCTGGCCGTGCTTGCTGCTGTGGCTCAGCTCAGTGATCTGCTCCCTGCTCCTTGTCACCCACGTCCCAGTCTGTAGGTGACACCACACGGTTTTCTTTGGGGTTTTGGCATTTCTACTGTAGGAAATAGTTTCTCACCATGGGTGCCCTGTGCAGGCCCAAGAGTTTTGAACAGTGATGACATTTTGAAGTGTGACGAGAAGCAGGGCCTGGTGTCTCCACTGGGTTTGATCCCAGATGTCCCCCTGGATCAGGGGACACGGGGGTCCCCAGGCATGCTGTGCCCTGGGCCGTGCCCTGCCGTGGCAGGGATCCTGATGGTGAGGCACTTCCCTCTGCTCCTTCCAGGATGCTTCTCTCCATCCTTGCAAGGCCACCATGGAGCTGGAACTCCACATTCACCTCTGTCACCTCCTGTGTGTGTCCCCAGGGTGTTTATGTCCCTAAGGCACACCGTTTCTTGTGGGGGCAGGACTTGAGGAACTGTGGGATGCTGCAGGGATACCAAGGCAGGGAGATGCCCTGCAGAGCCCCTGGAAGAGGAGATGTGAGGCTGGGTCTGCTGTTTGAGGGGGACACGATTCTGGGAGAGCCCATGGGCATGATCTGAGGCCCTTTTTGGAAGGCAGCATGGGGGCAGGAATGACATCGAGGAGTCTCCCGGGGAAGGGGAATTTGAAGGTATCCCGAGGGATTGGAGGGATTCCAGAGGTTGGAGGGATTTAGAGGGTTCTGGAGGGATCCCAGGAGGATGGGAGAGGTCCCGAGGGGGGTGGAGGGATCCTGAGAGGAGAGATTGGAGGGATCCGGCGGGGGGGAAGTTTGGAGAGATCCCGAGAGGGGGCTTTGGAGGGATCCCAAGAGGGGGGACTGGAGGGGTCCCGGGGCGGGTTTTGGAGGGATGCCGGAGTACCCAGGCCGGAGGGGGGTCGGCGCCGTTCCCTTGGCGGCAGCACCATCTGGCGGCAACAAACCGGCACCGCCCGCACCTCGTCCCCGCTCCCGCCCGACGGCGGGCTTCCCCAAAATTTGGGATTAAAACCCGAACGATTCGGGTGGTTTTGGACCTTTTCTCCACGGGGTGGGTGTTAAAAGTTTGCTTTATTTCTTTAATTAATGTGTTTTTCATTTTTTAATTTTTTTTTCTCTTTTTAAAGTTTATTTAATTCGGTTTTAATTTTCCCTTCTGGCATCCAGAGCTCCGAAGGGGAACAGCCCTTTATCCCATCTTCAGATGTACTGGCTGTTGAACACGCTGGGTGGAACTCCTTTATGGTATATTTGTGGATCAGATCTGTTCCACACCCAGGTGGGACAGATTGGGATACTTGGCATGGGATAGAATGGAGTATCCCATGGATACAGACACCTGGCACATCATGCTCTTGGATGGGGTTGGTTATCCAGACCTGCAGAAAACTCGGTACCTTGGAGACTTATCTGGTGGGAACAAACACCTGGAATCTTAAATGGGTATTTGGAATACCAGGTGATGAGCTTGGTACCAAGATCTTAGCAGGTTAAAGGCTCCATAATAAGTAGGTGCCTGATTTCTCCCACAAAAGCAAAAAATTTGGGACCTACATGTTCAGGGGATTTGAACAACAGTTCTTGCCACTTTTTTTCACATCTCTGCCAAAAAATCTTTGCCATGGGGAGTCATCCTCAGGGAGAAAACCCCTGATGCAGGTGGGCACAGAGCTGGCTAAAGGACTCCCCCTGAGGAGCAGGAGATGCCCCCAGTGCCAGCAGCTCTGTGGTTGTGAGCTGATGTTATTCATAGAAACAGTTATCAGATTGGCTCAAGCAGTGAAGAAAGGCATGTGGCTCTGTTATTTTCTTAAGCAACTTTCCCTGTCAGAATTCATCTTGCCCAGTAAGACATTAAAATCAGAATATTAATATTAGTGGTTGGACTTGATGATCTTAGAGGTCTTTTCCAATCTAAATGATCCTATGATTTTGTTAATAAAGAAAGGCAACAGAAGGAATAAATCTTATTTTTACTGAGCTTCCTGGTTGGAGATGTATTTGCACAGGCTTATAAAAAGCTCTTTGAGACCACTTCCCATTATCACAGGCTGCCCAGAGAAGCTGTGGCTGCCCCATCCCTGGAATTGTTCCAGGCCAGGTTGGATGGGGCTTGGAGCAACCTGGGATAGTGGAAGGTGTCCCTGCCATGGCAGGAGGTGGAACGAGATGAACTTTAAGGTCCCTTCCAACCCAACCCATTCCATGATTCTATAATCACAGGTTGCTCTGATCTGTCAAACTTCTGATAAATATTTCAATTCCAATCTTAAAGTGAGCTAAATTTTTGCCAGGGAGATGCAGATCCTTTGGAAAATTTCACTGAGGTGAATCACTGTGTCAAAACCATGGATTTCCTTTCCTCAGACCCTTCTCACAGGTCCTCTGAGACACCCCAAGAGGCCTGCAGGCCACTGGCACAAGCATCAGAGAGGAAATGACAATTCCAGAGGGCAAACCACCTCAGTTTAATAATGGAAAGAGGTGTGGGGACAGTGGCAGTGCCACTTGACTTCAGTAGTTCCTATGCTGGTGTGAACATGAGCCTGAGCACAGATGTTTCTTTATTTAAAGCAGCAGGAGTTAAAAACCCGGGAATGGCACAGAAAGTGCAGTTCTGTGGCCCAGCTCAGCTTCAGGCTAATTACTGAAAAAATAAGCAAACACACCTGGGAAAGCAAGATGACATGTCCTGGAAAGTTTTGCAGGGACTTAAGAGTACCAAGAGTTCACTTGGAGCAGAACTTGCTGCAGCAATTTTGTTCCTCTGTGGTGGTAAAGAAAAGCCACTGCAGACCAGCAACCACCTCCTTCAGAGATGGAAACGCCACACTCTGGAGCCTGAGCAGTGCAGGTGCCTGGAAACACTCTGAAAACACCATATCCCCCTGGAAAAACGTAAGTATTGCTCTTGTCTGAACAATTATGCACTCAAAAATGCTAAGGAGTGGCAGCAATGGATACAGTAATGCTTAGAAATGTAGCAGTTTTTGCCTCAGTTCCTGAATGTTTCCCTTCTTTCCCTGCCCTTTTTTTGATCCCATCTAAGAGTCATGTATGTTTGCTTTATTCCTCAAAGAAAGAAAATCCCTCTGGTTTAGCTCCACATGTTCCTGAGTGGGATGGGTGGACCATAACACACTTGTGGCACTTGTGAGACCTCTGGAGGTGACACGTTTTGGGAAAAGTATCTCCATTTCTGTTTTGTGTCTTGTCTCACAGAGCAAGAGCTCTGGCTTGTCCCTGACCTGGAGAGAGGCCTTGTTGGGTGTTAGGTGCTGGGTTCCTTGACTGGAAAGCTCTGGAGCAGGGGGACCTTCAGCAGTAAAAGCTCCCCAGAGGCTCTGGCTGGTGTGTGGAGGCAGAGTGACCACAATGCCACAGGTCTTCACTGGGACATCCAAGACAAAGAACTACCATGTTACAGGGTTTGGTTGAGGGTTTTTTCCCTTTTTTTTCTGTGGTTTGTTTTTTGTTTTTGTTTTTAATTATTTTTCTTTTGAAAGCTCCTGATGAGTTTCTGGCCTGTTTTCTTATTGTTTTCCAAAGTGGTGGGAATCACCAGTCGCATCCAGTCTATCAGGAGCCATCTCCGCCATCCTCGCCTTCCCATCTGCAAAACGTGGATGTTACTGGGGCCACAGCAAAGATTGACTAGATAGATCCATATCCTGAACTCATTTCTCCCAGGGACTTCAGTGGGATGCCCAGCCCAGAACAATGGCAGGATACACGACCCTAAACATTTCTGCAGTGCTTTGAAAGATGAAAAGCGGTGGCTTTTCTACCTATGTCAGTGGAGGGGCAGGGAAATGCTTCACGATGTTTATAGCAGACATCACGGACATTACACATGGAAACATGGGAAATGGGGCACTTTTCTTGCAGGGAGATAATCTTTAATAGATGGCAACTAGGAAATAAAAGCCTTTGGTACACAACAGCCTGCCCCTGACTGAGGGGTGTTTGCCCGAGGAACTTGGCCACAGACACAGATGTTTCCTCCAGAGCCAGAAGTGCTGCGAGGGGCTGTTCCTCCCGAGGAACCGGAATGAGAGAAATCCCTGCACACGCTTTTCCTCCCTCTCCTCGCCCCTGTGGAGAAAAACACGGCCCCAGCGCTAGATTTTTCAATGGAGACATTCCCCTAAAACCCATTTGTTTCTCCCTTTGGAGCAGTAGATGATGGTGAAATAGAAAAACACATTAAAAAAAGGCATGACTCGAAGACAGTGTTTAACCATCCCTTTTCTGACATGTTTTATTGGTCTCCTCAGATAATGGGATAAGGCCTCTGTCCTTATAGCCCTGGAGGGCATCAGGGACTGATGTGGAGATGCTGGAGGGCTGATGGGGATCTGGATTTGACTCAGGAAAGGCTCTACTCCCTTCCCACCCTGATGGTGAATTTTTTTTCCCCTTTTTTCTTCATGGACACAAACAGTCTCTGACTCTTGTCACTCAGAGAAGACTACACAGCAACACAGCTTGTTTACTCGCTGTTGTCTCCGTGGATTGAAGCTGTGTGGCCTTGTCCCTCTTCCAGGAAATGCATGGACAGAGCTGTGTGAAGGAAAACCCTCCTGCCTGTACAGTTTGCAGTGCTGAGTGGCAACGAGCCACCTCGCTTTTATTGTTAGCAGATCACAATGTTGCCTCGCTGCTCTGTGCCACACACCACGCTGTGACTAACATCATCCAACAAAAGAAAATCCCCTCCAAAGTGACCGTGTCCTCCAGCCTGGTGGAGCTGGTAGAGGCTCCATTCATCCCATACTGTTTTCCTTCCTCATCCTCTCCGAGAAGAAGGGCGGAATCGCCCTGGGAAGGTCACGTCCGTGATGTGACACCTCGGGTGGTCGCTGCTTGATCCCACCACACCCTCCCAGCTCCAGGAGAGCTGAGCTGGGCTCACTCACACCAGGACCAGCCCCTGGAACTGCTCAGCATCCTCCCCCACTGAGCCCTCCAAATGAGGGGCTGCAGCAGCAGCAAGATCCCAACTTGTTTGTGTCATGAAAGGAGCTGGAAAGAATGTGCTGAACCACATGACAGGCGAGGACATCAGAGAATAGAGAGAGCTCATTTTTAATTGCTTCTGAACAAAGTTGGCTCAGGAAAGTATTTCCCATTGTACTGCTGAACTTTTCTTCTCATCACACAGCAGTGAGACACAGGCTGTGCTGCTGCTGAACCAAAGCTGTGTTAGGGATCACTTCACTCCCTATTAGAAGCAGACTAGACATCTATCACCAGCACTTCAGGCTTTTCTGCAGCATCCACGCATTACTTTGCCACTGTTGATATTTTTATCATGAGTCTTAAGCAGTAAAATTGGGCCAGTGTCCACCTGAAAGGGGCACATTTTATATCTACGTAGGCACAGCCAAGCTCAACCTACAGCAGGGCCACAGCTACAGCAGGCACAGAATGAAGAATTACGACTTAATATTCTCATCTTTAAAGCCTGTTAATTCAGACAGTAAATTCCTCAGGGCATGGACTTTATGGTTTGATTGTTGGTATCTTGCAAAGTCTTGGCCTGAGCCAAAGTAAAACACAAGCAGGCTTCAGTTTGAGTTTTATTATGAGATCAGAGTCCAAGGATTCAATAAAATCTATTAACACTTCAGAGTTTTGTGGACTTAAACATGAGTCCCTTCTGAGTTTTCCCTAACTGATGCCTTCCTGAGCATGCAGAGAGCCTGGAACAATAGATCTAAGAGATGCAGACTGCCCCATTCACTTTTTCTACAGGATCTGCTCTTTCCTCAAAGGTCAGTCCACAAGAAGAAATCCACATCACACAGCCGAAAACACCAGAAGGTTGTGTATGTCTGTGCCTTGGGCATTCTTGTGTTATTTAATTAAATAGCAATTTGGTGTCCTGCACTGAAATGTTTTTTAGCTGAAGATGAGCAACTTCCCAAACAGCAGGAAGAGCCCCATCCTTGTCCCTGCTTCCCTGGCTGTCCCAGGCAGAAACTGCACTGACTTCAGAGTGAGACTTAATGACTTTAGGATGGCAAAGTCTGAAAGATCTTGACATTTACTAATAACCTGGATCAATACTAAAAGGATCACAGCATCATTATTCCACTCCATTCAAAATGCTAATGATGGAGCATGAGCTTGAGCTTAAGCTTATAGTAATTATTTTTCATCTCTGAGCCTAAATAGAGTCCATAGAATCATAAAGGTTGGAAAAGACCTCCCACCCCCTCGAGTCCAATCTGTGACTGATTCCCCAGCTTGTCACCCAGCCCAGAGCACCGAGTGCCAAATCCAGGCCTTCCTTGGACACCTCCAGGGATGGGGACTCCACCACCCCCCTGGGCAACCTCTTCCAATGCCTGACAGCCCTTTCTAGGAAGAAATTCTTCCTGATGTCCAACCTGTTGCATACCTGCCTAGTTGATATCTCCTCCATAGTGTGGTTTGGGGTTTAACTGCCAATTGGGAAAGTAACTGGGTATTTGGTAAGTCCTGTGAGATGTGGCCTCGAAATACAGGGCAGAAAAAAGTGACAGGCTGGAAGAGAAACAGATCTGTTCCTCTGGATACTGACCCAGCACTGCTCACCTGTGGGGCTCACCCAGAACCACAACTGCAAACAGGAAAACATCCAGACATGTTTGTCCAAACAAAACCTGCCCCTGACTGTACCCAGTGCTGACAGGAAAGCAAGCAAACCTAACACATTTACAAAGCACACAAACATATCTACACTGAAACTATAGATGTTAAGAAGAGAAAGAAGGGAGAGGATGTAATTCCCACAAATTTGACCAGAACTGGCTGGTTCCATCTGTAATGCAACAGAGGAAGTTTGAGATGCTGGAAGTTTGCATTGGCAGAGTAACTGGCTTCTAACTACTAAGGTCACCTGCACATCTTCACCAGAGCAAGAAGCCTCACAGAGTGAAAAGGAACATCAAATGATCCCATTACTTAATTTGCCATCATTTGGAAAGGGCAGGTAGTGATGTGTAATTAGTTTTTTGCTTTTCCTTCCTCTGCTTTTGAAGCTCATGATGGGGTGGGTGTGTTTTAGTAGTAACACAACCCCTCCCTGACTCTCACCCTTGACGTGCACATGACATGAAACATAGAGGGCCCTACAGGGCTGGTATTTCAATTCAGACTGATACTAGAAATCATTTTGAGCTGGAGAAAGAGCATTTTAGAGCACTGAATGATTTATTTTTTCCCAGAAACCTTTCTTTTGTTGACCTTAAAAGAAGTTCATAGAATGGTTTGGGTTGGGAGGGACCTTAATGATCATCCAGTTCCAACCCCCTGCCATGGGCAGGGACACCTCCCACTACACCAGGTTGCTCAGAGCTCCATTCAACCTGGCTTTGGACACTGCCAGGGATGGGGCAGCCACAGCTTCTCTGGGCATCCTGTGCCAGGGCCTCACCACCCTCACAGGGAACAATTTCTCCCTAATATCTAATCTGAACCTGCTCTCTGTCAGTTTGAAGCCATCCCCCCTTGTCCTGTCACTCCAGGACTGTGTAAATAGTCCCTGTCCCTCTGGAGCAGGAGTTATCCACCCTTTAGAAGGCCACAATTAGGTCACCTCAAAGCTCCTCTTTTCCAGGCTGAACTATCCCAATTATCTCAGCCTTTCCTCACAGCAGAGATGCTCCATCCCTCTGATCATCTTGGTGCCTGATAACGAGGCACATGATAACGATGAGAACTTTTGATTTGATACTGTATGAAATGTCTGACCCTTGAGGCATAATAATGTGCTTAAAATACACTTAAAAGTGCTCTCTGGCTAAAAAAAAAAAAAAGTTTCCAACTCATACTTTTAAAAAAGTATCCATTTGGATGCTTACTTTGACTACGTGCCCAGCATCACTGGCAAAAGTGCTTCTGTTTAGAGAGGATGGTTCGGCCAAAATTCAACTTTTTTCAGGAATAGGAAACCAAAGGGGAAAAAATCATAATAAAAACCACACCAAATAAATCATCATTACACTAGAAGACAGTGTCCATGTGTTTGCAAATCTTACTGTCCTGGGAGCACTTTGACCAGGAGGAGTTGCCAGTAACCCTTGTCACTGATGTTGTAGGGGCAGAAAGACCACACTGGTGGTGACCAAGGCACGGAGGAGCAGGCTTTGCTTTTATCTCCAGCAGTTTTCCAAACAACTCCACACTGACAACTTTTGACCATGGCCTTCTGCTTTTGATTGCCACTGCAATAATTAATTTTAATGTAATTTCACAGAGGCACGGGAAGCACATCATGTTATAAGAGAGAGAATCAGGAAAAGCAGCTGTTCTATAATTACCTGATCCATCAAAAAGGCATCTGAAGAGTTCTGAGGAAAAGCAGAGAAAACTGATCTTTGCTTTGCTTTGTCACACAGAAATAAGAAATATAAGGTTTACCAAGCTGACAAAAAGCTGAGGAAAGAGCTACAACCTCTCCTACCTGGTGTTCAACAGCTCTTACCAGAACTCCATGGCTAAGCCAGTGTTTCCACAGCCATTCTTCAAAAGCACAAAAAGGACAATTTCTCTCCCCCTGGCAATTTTTATAAAAAATAAACTTAAAAGTCTCACAAGGCAAACCCCATTTTTTTTAATGAACAGAATTGTAACCCTCAGGACAGATTTCCTCCTGCTGGCTTTTAAAGTATAAATTTCCAGGTCCAACCTTTAGGTGACTGGAGACGAATGTAACCACCTTGCTGCATGTGGCTTGTACAGAGCTACCACAGGGCAGGTTTGTCATCCAGGCCTAACAAATGCACACACCAAATCAGCCCACAAAAAATAAAGACACAGAAAGCGTGGGTACTTTGTGGGGAGCCATTTGGAGAAGTGGCTCCCGTGTCACCTGTCTGGACAAACCCCCTTTGCACGTCCAAGCGCAGGAGTGAGGCCTCATTTGTTCACAATTGTGTTGTCTGGCCTGCAGAGGCCAGAGGATAACCTTGACAACTTAGGTTGGCTTCTCACAAAACAATGAAAACATGCCTTTTTTTTTTCCCTCCTCTATTAATTCTCATTCCTGACTATTGATTTCTCCTTGTCCTTTGTTCCTCTGACTCTTGGCCAGCTCCACTCGCAGAGCGTTCCCCCCGAGGCTCAGGCCTTTCAAGGAGGATACAGCTCTCTCTGCAGTTACTTGATCCTTGTAATCAAGAAAAGCCCTGTGCTGTGCTCCCTGCCAATTCAATCTGAAAGGAGTCACATGGAATTCCCTCAGAGTGCATTTCAGCTCGCTCACTCTCAGGCTGGGAGGTATGTTCCCCACATACACAGTAGTAATGGTGCCAGATCCCTCTAATCTGGGATTTAAAGGATCATTTTCAACATGGTGTTGTCCCATTTGAGCCGAGCCTGTAGCAGCCTGTGGTTGGGTATTTTCAGCCATCTCCTTATTTAATGCTGCTGCTCTGGTGGTGTTTGCCAAGTGTGGATGTTCATCTTGGAGAGTAACATCCTTGCCCATCTGCTTCTCCCTGTATCGAAGAGTCTTTAGGATGGGGATTTTTCCCAGCATCTCATAGCTGATCTGAAAAGGAGGAAGACATATAATTACAGGATTTCTCGCCTTCCAGAAAAAGAAGATGATCATCAGGACCCATTTGTGCCATAAAAAGAGAGGAACCTTATTATACAGCTACCATGCAGAGTGCCAGAGCATTCCAAATGCTCCTAATTTCTGGCCTGATTGGGGAATTGCTCCCTAAATACACACTGCAGGACAAAAATAAACATTAGTTTCTCTTTAAGCAAGCAGCACACTGTACATCCAGCAGGCAAATCAGACCCAAACTGAGAACTACTCCAATCTGACATTTATTTATCAGAGCTTTCAGATTTGCATTCTGCTTGTTATCCCTCTGTATTTGCTTTGACCGAGGGCCTGTGCTTCTGCTCTGGCAGGATCCTCCAGGCTCACAATCCATCAGACACTTCCATTCCACAGACCTCCTTGTGCTCTTTCTCCCCCGAACGGGATATCCCGTGGGCTGGGTCACACAATGGTGGAAGCCTGCAGTGGGAGCGTGCCTTGGAGCGGGGCTCCCGTGCATGTGGGCCCAGCTGGAGGCACGTTCTCTGGATGTGGCACATCCCCACAGCCTTCCCCCTTGTCATCCGACCCCACACACCCCCCGCAGCTCCTCAGCAGATCCCACATCACCCCGCTGGGCTGGAGCATGGAACGGATGCGCCCGGACACTGCACTTCCAACTGTGAGCCCTCCATCCCCTCCATCCAGCCAGCCCCAGCTCAGAGGCAGCTTTTCTGGAAGGGCTCTTCCCCTCAACAGCTGAACCCCATCCATCTGAGGCATGAGATGCCCCAGGCTGCTCTCAGAGACTGGCAGGAAACACAGTGGTTCCCCAGCTAATGTGGTCGAGCTCTTGGCTTGCAGAGTGCAGTTGGAAGGAGGAGTAATTCCTACTTGGCTGCTGGACAAGTAGAACATCCATCAACACAAGATCCAATTCTGAAATTCAGGCAGCAAAACAGAGCCTGGGGAGGTGATGCCTGAGCTAGCAGAGACCCAAGCTAGTAGCCCACAATGTGTGAGCAAGCAGGGTACTGCATGCAAGCTGATGAGCCACCTCTCAGCAGGCTGGACTGGACCAGCAGCACCGTATTCTGGCTAGTGCAGATCTCCCAGCTCAGATCTCACTCATCCCAGAGGCCCTGAGTTCGTGGTTCTACAGTTACAGTCCCAGTGAGTTTGGATCTGCACAACATCAAGTCTAAAAGGCACAGCTCTCTGGGGGAAGCAGCCCAGCCCTGAAGTGACTCGAAGAAAACCCAAGACAGGGTGGGGGCAACATCAGGATTAGGTAACAGGAAAGTCAGTCAACAGAAGTATCCTTCATGTTCCCAGGGCTCCTCTTCTGAGGAGCAAACAAGCAGGTTTCATTTCAAGCTGAAATTAAATAAAACTTACAAAAAGCCTGCCCTAGTTCTGTTGACATAATATCAAGCAGCAGATTAGGACTAACCAGTGTGGGCAGAGCCACCTCCCTTCCGCCACACTGCAGACCTGGAGTCAAGGTCTTTGGGATCAACAACCAAGTTTTGTGACTCAGAACAACAAATCTGGCCTGACCTGGCAGGCAGTGGAGGCAAGGGGAGCCTCTGGGGCTCGGGGAGCCTCTACACACTGAAATGTACCTGTCATTCTCAGATTTTGCAGAGTCATTGCTCTGTGGATTCTTGGGCTGATTGTGTTTTTCTCAGCCAAGAATTCTGACTGCTGTGTTTGAGAGCAAACTCCCCTTCCCTGGGCAACACAACATCAAACCAAGGGCTGAAGCCATCTTACTTTGCTTTTAGAGGCCGCCAATTAGGAACATTTGTTGTCCTCTGTTAAATCTCTATGTGAAATGTAAGCTCTATGCTAATTTAACCGAACAGGAAAAACATTTTTCTACTCTCATGCAACTCCTGGGCCCAAAGCACAACCTCTCACCAAGTGTACAGAGTTCCTTTCATCCTGAAATTAAACTCAGTTGCCAAGGCAGGGACTGAGCGTTTGGTTAGAAAGGTCAGTGGGCAAACCCTCAGCACTTTGTAGATTAAGGCAATCAGAGATGGGCACTGAGAGGATGATCTCTGGAATTCCCAGTCTTTCAAGGAGTGGATTTAGATAATCCAGGGCCCAGCACACTCTCTAAGAGACTTCAGTGTGGCATCTCCTCTCACTAAAGAGACAAGGAGTTTTTGGCATCTGATTGGAGCTCTTAGAGCTACTGTTGAGGCTCCTGGGAAATGCAGTTACAACAGCAGATATGTTTTAGGAGGAATTTCTTCACAAAAAGGGTGATTAGACATCGGAATGGGCTGCTCAGGGAGGTGGTGGAGTCCCCATCCCTGGAGGCGTCCAAGGAAGGACTGGACGTGGCACTCAGTGCTCTGGGCTGGGTGACAAGGTGGGGATCAGGCACAGGCTGGACTCAGTGATCTCAGAGGTCTTTTCTAAGCTCAGTGAATTTGTGATTTTTGTAAGGGCTGTGACCTATTCTCTTTAAAAGCCGACATTCTGATCAAACACCTCCCTGAAGTGATTCTTTCATTCCCTTCAATTCAGCCTTGTGCAAACATATCACTAAAAAGCCTTTACAGTGCCAAAGCAACAAAGGCAGCTGATTTGGCACTTGGATTTTCTTGTATTAGGAAACATTCATTAAAAAAACTACATTAGACAAGTTTTGATACTGTCAATTGACATCTTTCTGCCGCAAGAGACACAGAGGATTTACCTTATGGGCTGTTGTGCCTGGGGTCTAGCAGAATATTTCAGCTTCCCTATTTTCCCCTACTCTTATGCCAGTTTGGGAATTCTGAGTTTCAATTCAGCAAACAAATTCACTGCTTTTTTTTGGGGTGATGGGGCTGAGAACCAAAAGGGCAAAGAGGGCAGTGGGTGGCAGAGGAGAGGAAAAAGCTTGCTCTGCTCTGTTGCAAAAGAGCAAACAAAAGAACTCTGTGGTAGTACAATGTGTTGCTAATTATGATCATGCAAAAAGTTCCTTTTGTCCTGTGAGCTGTGGAGGATTGCAATGATTTATTTCCATGTGGAGAGAGGCCAAAGATATTCCTCCTCTCTTTCAAACAAGCTGCACGTTTCTTGGTCCTGTGCCGGCGGGTCAGTCCTCCCCACCCTTGTCTATCCCTGTCCTTGCTTACTGCTTTAGGCTAAGCCAGGATGGAAGGGATAAAGGTTCCACCCCAAGTCTGGCTGATCCAGCTACACGGACCTGGGCAAACCCAGCAGTTAAAACTTCTTCCCTTGCTCCTCCCATCCCTATAAAGTCAAGGCCAAACCATTTATTGATGTTTGTAAACTTTGTATTGAGTGTTGGGATTTAACTCAATGATTGGCTTTGGAAGCAAAACCAGCTGAAGAAGTTTCCCATTATCCCTTGACCACCAATTCCCAGGCCAGTTCCACACTTCAGCCCTCTGGGGTTGGCCAACAGAAGTGCCTGTGGGTCTGTGCTGCAAACTCACTGGCTGAAGTGATTCAGGTTAAAAATAACTCCACCAAAGGCAATTAATCATTTAACACCACTGCCTATTCCCTGCCATAGCTGGGAGAGCCTCGAGGAGACAGGACAGCAGGGTGGATGAATTCTTCTGGCACACAATTACTGGGCTATGGGAAAGGAGAAGAGGAGGGAAATGTGGCCCCTTTGTGACAGAAACCTGGGGAAAAGAGTCTTGGATGCTGAGTGCCAACACAAATCTCCCAGCACTTAACCCAGAGCTTTCACTCTAACGACACCTGGTCTGATCCCAAAGCAACGGAGTGGCAGCTGGACTTCTGCAACATCCCTGCTGGAACATCAGGGCTCCCTTCACCCTGTGTTCTCCCAGAACAGTGAATGGAGCCACTTTCAATATTTTGCTGGGGGAAATGAAGGATGTGTTTGTCCTCTGTCAGAGTGAGTAATGCTGACCCCTGATACAGCACAGGCCAAGCCAAACACCACTTTGATTTCCCTGGCAGGAGCAGAGGTGCAGTCCTGGTGCACTGCAGATGAGGGAAGGACAGCTCTGGACTGGAGTGTGTGCTGGGCCTGGTATTTAATTCTGCTCCCCCCAGCTCCCTGTGTGCACACAGCACTGACACAGGAACATGTGGCTCTCGTGAGACCCACCCTGGAATCCTGTGCACACTTCTGGGTTGCCCAACATAAGGAAGACATGGAGCTGTTGGAGCAAGTCCAGAGGAGGCCACAAAGTTGACAAGGGGACTGCAGCACCTCCTGTGTGAACACAGGCTGAGAAAGTTGGGACTGTTCAGCCTGGAGAAGAAAAGGTTGTGTGGAGACCTCATAGTCCCTTCCAGTACCTGAAGGGGAAGCTGGAGAGGGACTCTTTAGCAGGAACTGTGGTGACAGGACAAGGATCATGGCTTCACACTGAAAGGAGGGAAATTTAGTTTAGATGAAAAAAGAAATTGATCCCTGTGGGGCTGGTGAGGCCCTGGCACAGGTTGACCAGAGCAACTGTGGCTGCCCCACCCCTGGAAGTGTCCAAGGCCAGGTTGGACAGGGCTTGGAGCAACCTGGGCTAGTGAAAGATGTCCCTGCCCATGGCAGGGGGTGGGAATGAGATGAGCTTTAAGGTCCCTTCCAACCCAACCCCTTCCATTACTCTGGGACAGAGACTGATGCTGCTGCCCCAGAAGGCTGCGGACGAGACTAAACAATCTCTACAGCAGATCCACCAGCCCTTCCAGGCTGACAAGCAGGAGGTGTTTGAAAGATTTGCCCACCTCCCGGGGTCTCTGACCTGAGAATGTTCATAAAGACCTCAAGAACAGACCCCACTTCTCACGCTGTGTCCTTAACCAGCTGCTTGTTTCAAGCAGCACTTAGCTCACAGGGATTTAAAGCCCAGACAATGCCAGGACAGGCCAGCACAGTCGAACATTTTATCATTCATTTGCACAAAATGTCCAAATATGTGCACACAATCCCAGGGCATATTTCTGGGAGCTGGCAGCCCGTGAAGTCGGCTAATGTCCCTCAGGAGAGACTTATGCAACCCACATTTGGAATCCATCAGAGAAAAGTGGATTCCATGGACTCTGCAGCAGGGGTCAGATCTGCGAAGGTGTTGAGATGTTTAACCGCACGTGGAAGTGTGCCCTGCTCACACTACCCCTCCAAAACACCCAGCAAAACAAAGCCTTGGCTAAACTGACAGCAATTTTCCTCTGATGGCAACACTATGTCCCTGCTAAAGGTTTGCCGGATTGGATGTGTGAACTTTTTCAGCTTTACTTTCCAAATGTTCTATCACAGACCCAACTCAAAAGCTGTTCGTTGTCAGATAGTTTCCATCTCTGCCACAGCATTGGACCCAGGGATTCCCCCCCAGTTCATTTATTTCAGGAAAAAATCTTTTCCTACTGCTCTAAAATTCTAAGCAAAAGAATAATTCAAAAACCAGAAGGAAATGCTTGCTAGAATATAGTGATTTTTCCACCAACTACTCTCATTTCCCTCTTCACGACCCCAAATACTTTAATTGGTCTGTATAGTTGCAATTTAAAATAAGCACAGCACAAATAACTTGGTAATTGTGACAAAATATAATACACAGTGTCCCAGATAAAGATCACAGCTACCCATAGAAAATATTAAATGAGAAAGTAAGTCATTTCATGAATTTAGAGTTCCCAGAAACAATGGGTTAGATTTTCAAGACAGATGAAGCCAAATAATTCTCCACTGGATCCAAATAAAGTTTTCCAGAGTGCTCAGCTCTCAGCAGCTCTTGCTGCCCTCCAATAACTCATATTGATTTCTCACAACTCAGAGGCAGAAAACTCACCCACAGAAACCTCCCAGTACTTGCATTTACAAGTGTCTCCAGAGTGTTTAGCCCTGATATTGATAATGATTATTTGGTACTAATGATATTGTGGGTCTTATACTTTATTGGAAATCTTTAAACAGCAAGTAACAAACAAGAACACTCCAGCACCTCCTTAAGCACAGAAATCCAGCCTGGAGACATGGATTTGTTTGCTGGGTAGGTACCTCCTCACCCCTCTGGAGCTGAAAACACAGTGTATGTGTTACTGGCTGTTTATCCTGCCAGCTTCAGGACAGCAAGTCCTTCACAACACTTAGCTCTAATCCCATGTTTGCAAACACCTGTAATTTAAGCTCTTAATCATTGTGTTGGCCTGATCCAGCCGTGTTCTCCAAGGATAAACCTTTTTACAATGTATTTTACACATCACACATCTCAACAATAGAGTTAAGCTACTTTCTGTTGACAAAACACCCTATTGAGAAGTGGGTTCTTTATTTACTCACTACCTCTTGGTTCATTTAGTCTTGCTCTGAGGAACAGGAATGCACCAGCAAAGCTGGGATTTGAAGGAAAAAAGGATAGAGAGAAAAGGATGTAGAAGTAGCCAGGACAAGGCAAAGGACAAACATTTAAATAGCCCATATCAAATCCTGCCTTTTTAACACCCTGCTGATTAACCAGACCTCCCAGCTCCATAACACTCCCTGCAAGAGCTGAACCCAGAGTTATCACCACAGGCACGAACAAAATAAAGGTCATTCATCTCCTTGGGAAAGAATAATGGCCATTTCTTTTATCTTCATACAGGCACTACACCTTTTCCTTCTCCCAAAACTGCCTGGTATTCTCCAGTATTCCTATCTAAGCAACACAACACTCCAAAGAACAGCCAAAACCAGCTTTAGGTGTTAAATCAACATTCAAGTATTCAAATAAAGCATCTGTAGTGCTCCATTCTCAGTGAAACTGGAGAAAATTCAGTTGCAGCTAAGAGGAATCAGGAAAAAAAAGGAAAAAGTGTCTGCAAGGCCACTTACTGAGAAGTCTGACACTAAGACAGACAAACTGTGATCAAAAGTATGTTGGCAAGATGGATGGAGCACAAGGGGTAGGCCTTCAACACAATTACATTCAATAATATCCTAAAAAAAATTACCATTCAAAAATAATTCAATGGAAAAAATGCACTAGTACAGACAGAGCTGTTATTTATTTATATATAACCTCAAATCCTCAACCACAGGCAGGGTAAAATGCTCTCCCACCATGGGCATAAAAATAGTGCTGGCTAGAATTGTTTGTTGTAGATACATTACCTAAAGAAATTTAACTCCTTTTGCTGTTTGGCAACCGTTTAACAAACAACTCTTGATTTCCCTGCAAGTATTCCCTTAGTAATTCCTCAGTAGTTTCTGCAAGACATGGGGACAATATTTCTCATTTCAGTATTCCTACTGTTACTCAATTATTCAGGACTGTGTCTGCCCCCTAATTGGATGTTTTTAGAAATGAAAATCCAATGACAAAAGTTTTCCCAGCATGAACTTCCAGTAAAATAATTCACTAAATGCTTTTCTGAAACTATTTGTGAAGCTGAGGAAGTTTCTGACAATCTGTGCTGGGGGAGAAAGGGCAAATCCATAACACAATAATGATTAATAAATGAAGATTCCTGTTTTAAAACAGTATAAAGTCACTGTTCCTCCACCTGAAAACAAGCTCCAGCCACAAACTTATCCTTGGAAAGTTAATCCACTACATAAATACGAATGTACCGCCTCCGGGTCATGTTTTGCTTTCATAACTAGATCAGCACATACTCTACCCACTAGTTCCAACCCCCCTTGGACTAGACCAGGTGGCTCAGAGCCCCATCCAAGCTGGCCTTGAACATTTCCAGGGACGGGGCATCCACCATTTTTTTGGGCAATCCATTTGGTACAGCAACCTCAGCTGCAGTGATACATTCTCCTCCTCACCATTCCCACTTAAAACCCACTGAACATGGATGCTGCTGTTTTGTTTCACCTGCAAAACACATCTGCTCCTTTCCCAAGTATTTCTAACATAACAAATGTGTTTATATTCAAAAACGTGGGGTTTACCAACAGAATAATACCACTGTTATCAGAGGGACCTTGCCTTATGCCATATTATTCCTTGAGGTTTGGGTCGCTTGCAATTGGTCTTGATAATTCTTGTTGGGGTGAGGATATAATCCACAGTTAAATCATGATCACCGAGAAGCTCTTCTTCTATGTCAACCACCTACAAAGGAACAAGAGATTTGCTAAGTGGTTAAAAACAAATCCGCTAAAATTGTGCACCATTCCTTATGTCTTGCAACATATGAAAACATGTCAGAGAGTGGAAATAAAGATGCCAAGCCAACATCATTCCATGTCTCTTCTTCAGACAGACCAGTCAGTATCACACAATTCTGATTCATTATTTGAGAGGGGGTATTTTAACTTACCTGACAATCATGGACAATGGTAACTACAGGTGTATCCTCCTGCACTGCACCCATTGACACCATCATTGCATATTCCATGTCTGCATAACCTTCCCCTTTTCCAATTCTCCAGCCTAAAACCCATAAAAATAAACAGTGAAAAAAAAAACCCAGCAGAATGGAAAGCTGGTTAACTGTTAAAATCAGGTAATTAAACTATGCAGTCTGCAACAGATAAACCAAGCACAGAGTTGTAACCCAGGAAAAATTCAGATCAGCATCTCTCACAGAATGCATCTTTCCTTGAAATCAGCACTGAAATGAAATAAAACATTAGTTTCAATAAACTCCTAAAGGATCCCAGGAGCTCCCCATCCAGAATAAATCAAACAGCAGATTATTTACCCATTGTACTCAGAACCTTCTATTCATATCCAACATAGGCTAAGGTGAATAAAGAGGAGTCTGGCTCACACACACAAAAAAAATGTTGTTTTAAGCAATGGATAAAGTCAGTGGAAAAATTTTCACCACCAGCAGGTCTTCAAAATAGTAGAAAATGCAAAATCTGATCCCCAAAGAGGTACTGACTCAGCATGTCTAAGGTGTGTCCTGTCATACCCTGTGTGAGCAGGGCAGATAATCTGAACAGGGAGCCTGCTTTGATTCTTTCAAAACAAAAACAATGGCTTGCCTTAATAGTTCTCCTGAAGGCCAAAGCACAGGCCTACATGCCCTAAACCACACTGCTGCCTGCCCACGAAGTGCTGGAGGCACTGCTGCTTCCTGGCTGGACTGGGATCAGGGATTTGTCACAGAGACAGAACTCCAGACCACAGCTCAGTTCCAGGGATATATCGATCTCTGCCAAAAGGAACATGTGGTGTATCCTACTGACACCGTGAATTCTGACTTAGGACCCTCCTCCTGAAAAGCTGACAAGGCTTTTCCTTACCCTTTTCGGAGACGGCCACTGATCCTACAACAACCAAGTCCACTCGTGCTCTCCCATCCAGCCCCACAGGCACACTGTAGTCTTTTACACCCTGCAAGACAAACAACATTTCAGGTTCACTCAGTGCAGAGGCTTCCAGCCACTGAGGCAGAAATCCAGGATATTTTGATAAATCCAACTAACTCCCCATTTCAAAGTGTCTCTTCCATGTATAGCCAAGCCGTACATGTCTGGAACGTTATCCTCTAGGGAATCCTAGAATAGATTCCCTACTACAGTAACAAGAATTTTGGCACACTACAAGGAGAGCTGAGGGAGGTGGGCACTTTTTTTAAAGCAAGGTTACTTATTTAGGATCAAACCCTCATATTTTGAAACCCTTTATTGGAAATCTATTCCTAAAAATGAGGGCAACTGACACTTCCTACCTTAGCACTACTAAGTTAGAATCATAATTATGATTAATTAAACTCATATCAGAATACTACAAATTCTTGAATTAAGTCTCACATACAAATCACAAAGTTAATTTAGACACAGGCAGCTACAGCATAAAGAAGTCTTAAGTCACACAAACTGATTTTTTTAATTTCCCTCTCTCCCCACTCATCACAACCCACCCCTCTTCAATCTCCTCTCTAAAAAACACAACCTAACAAAATGGTGTCCAGAGCTGCAGAAATTTAAAATTATCTTTACTTGGACTTTTAAGTATCATAGATTTAGAACTTTTATAGTGATTCATTCACTCAAGATAAGTGTACAGCTTGAATCCTCCTCACATCAATGTAAGTCCGTGCTAAATCAATCCTCACAATAAAAAGACAAACATTTTCTGTGTAGAGCACAAAACCAAAAAAATGCAGTAATTTGTGGCTGACTATCAGTATTAATGCTCATTATCCACTCCACAGCAGTGTGGTAAGGACTGTTTGCACAGTGCTTTGTAAATATAAACTGCCAGCAGCCTTTATTCATTAGTGGGCCTGGGTGGGGGAAAAACCAGACACACGGTGGTAAAATCACAGATCACAGAAACAGGCCAAGAGAAAGGTCTCTTTCAAAAGTGCTCTTCAACCCTGAAAAGCTTAATTAGTTAATGACCTCAACAGAACTTGCAACAAAGAAAGTCACTACTAATTACCACCCATTTACAACTTCAGTTGTATACAGGATTACTGTAGAATTTTAGTGCCTTGAGCAGGAGATAAAGAGGGAAATAAATCTATAAACTGGCCTGTCCTTTTTGTACAGGTTAGGTTTTCACAGCAACTGAAGAGGGATATAAAATAACAGAGGTTTCTCTGCCAAAAGCCTCCAGCTGTACAGTCTGGGATTGTAACACGAGAGGGCAGCAACAGACCACACTGCAGGAGAAAAACCTCACCGTGTTTCTGTGCCTCCACCCAGGCAAATGCCAGAACTAATGTTTCTTTAGATCTAGTATTCTAAAAGAACTCATCTTCCCTACTTAGTAACACCCAATATTCTATCAAGATTATGCAAAAACTGTAAACACTAAATAGGTTTCAGTAGCTCAAAATTGTGGAATACAGGGGCATGATTTATTAGAAATAAATGATTTCTTAGGAGCACGATTTAGTAGAAATATAAAGATCTACCTCAGCTATAAAAGTTGCTCATGATGTTCCAAAAAAGCACCGAGAAAATATCAACACCACTCTGCTAACAAAACATAGCAAGAAGACTAAATTTCCTCATGGTTTAAAAATTATGAATGGCAGTTGTGTACACAGACCCAGAAATAACATCCCAGCAGAATTATATTTGAAGCAGCATTTTCAAATTCTAGCTGGTCTGTCAAAAACACCTCAGTCATCCACGAGTTAGTTCAGGCCTCCCTCATCTCTCGTTCCTACCTGAGATGTGGCACATATTCTCAGGATTTCCTTAGTTGCACCTGAAGGTGGAACAATCCTATTGAACAGCCCAGTTCTCAGGCGTGGTGTGGGAACCAACAAAGTCTTCCTTGCCTGTGGAACAGAAGAAGTTGCCACATTAAAAGGCTTGGTTTACACTAAAGAAATAATTTTACTGTCACACAGTAAAAATTATGTGGCTAATCATCTAATTTGCTAGAGAGTAATTAGTGTTGTTGATTGAATAGTGCTTGCAGATGCATCCCCTCCAGTACAGGAAAATTTCAGACAAGGGTTTATTTAAAAAATAAAAGGTAAGACACACCTTTAACCTCTAAAGATATTTAAGGACATATCTTTAAAGATTCCCCCTTTAAAAGAATATCTTTAAATATACTTATAAGCTGTATCTTATAGTGTCTTTACGATGAGGAATGGCTTCCCACTGCCAGAGGGCAGGGCTAGATGGGATTTTGGGAAGGAATTCTTCCCTGTGAGGGTGGTGAGTGCCAGCACAGGTTGCCCAGGGAAGCTGTGGCTGCCCCATCCCTGGAAGTGTCCAAGGCTGGGTTGGATGGGGCTTGGAGCAACCTGGGCTAGTGGAAGTTGTCCCTGCCCATGGCAGGGGGTGGAACTGGATGAACTTTAAGGTCCCTTCCCACCCAAACCATGCTGTGATTCTGTGAATATTCATTGATTTAAAGTGCATGTCCACAAATAAGCAACATAGATCAGCTCCTAAACATCCGCAGGTCTGAGATAAGCTTGTCACACCTTTACCTTGTGATAATTCGAGGCAAGGCTTCCTCAAATTGTGGTTTGGAGAGTAAGAACACAACGATGGTGAAGCAGCTACTGCTGTGCAGAAACATTCATTTCCCCAAACCCTACCTGCACCTTGGATATTTGCCAAAAGGGCAGAAATATTCTTTCCTACATGAACACCCTGCCAGAGAAATGGCAGGTATTAATGGCAGGATTCTGCCAAGCTCAGCACTCCCCTCCTCAGAGGTGCCATTACCTGCAGAGCCGCCAGCCGAACCCCTTCCAAAGGTTTGTCAGGATCCACCTTAACCTCCCGCGCTCTGCTGAACACATCCAGCTCTTGGATAGAGGAGCAGGCCTGGAGGGAGCCCTGAGGAAGGGAAGGAAGGGAGAGGAGAACACCTTCACTTACTTCCAGCGTGAGGAAGCGAGCGTTCCTCTGGGGGGCATCGGGGTTTATCTTTACAGTCCTGGCAGCTCTGAACTCCTGCAAAGCCAGCAGCCTCGTGGCAGCGTGGGAGGCACCCTGTTTGCAGAGGATACCAGGGCATCACCGAGGAGCTCTCAGCACAGAGGCCCATTTACAACCTGTCATCCTCTGGAGAGGCTGATTTCCCCAGATTTTAAATGTGGGGGGCACGCTGTTCATTTTGTGATGGTTCTAAGGGAAACTCTCATACAAGCAGAGTGCTTGGCTATCTCGCAGAAAAAGAGGGGATCCAAGTACAGCCCCTAAATTCCTCTTCACTCACACCTAAAGAAAGACAAGCATCAACATCACCATGATTCTTTCATCAAAGAAAGACAGAGATCAATTTCCCTTTTTAGTGAAATAGACTCCTTTAAACACAAGCCATAAAGACTTTTTTTAAAATGAAGAACTCCTGGGGAAGGCTCTCCCTTGGCAGTGATTATAGTGAGAACTCAGAAGACTCGCTGGTTAACTGAGGCACTCCAGCTCAGCAGAGCACACGCTCCTCCTGTAATTCAAGCCGATATCCCCTGATTTAGGGTGCGATGAAGCCTCAACCTTCCTCCGCCCGCTTCAGCACCCATTTTACCCTGAACAGGCAAACCACATCCTACAGAACCAAGGCAGCACGGAACGGCTGGCCCTGTATCCCTGGGAGTGTCCCAGGCGGGGCTGGACGGGGCTCGGAGCACCGGGAGAGGGCGGGGCGGGGGGATAGAAGGCGGTACCTTGAAGTTGGGGATGCGGCGGTGGACGGGCCGCGGGAACTCGGCCAGGCCGGCGCTCTCCAGGTGATCCCAAACCTTCTCCCGGATGTCCCACTTGGAGGAGGCACCTGTGGGGGGGAAGGGGGGGGAGGTGAAGGGGGGCACCCCCACCCAGCAGTGACGTCACCCCAGCAGTGACGTCACCCCTTCCAGTGGTGACGTCACGCTCAGCCGGCCCCGCCCCTCCGCGCGCGCCCCCGCTCACCCGCGCGCCCCTCCATGGCGGGCGCCGAGAGGGCGGAACCTCCGCCCCGGCCACGCCCCCTCCGTCCTACAGCGGCGCGGAGGGGCCAAAACGCCTCGACGGCGAAATAGGGAGGGTTGAAGGTCTCCGAGGGCGCGATTGCCTTCTCGAATTAAACATTAAAAAGGCTGTGCTGCAGCGTTAACGGGCCGCCCAATTCATACGAATCTCACGGGCTTTCTCCACACCACTTTTTGTAAAATAACCCCCCCCCGAAATTAACTATTTTTCCATTTAAAATCGGGCGGTTGTGGATAAAGTATTATCCAGCCCCTATGAGGGTTTCCCAGCCTTCTCGTTTTCAGACAGGGCACTCCTTGCTTGCGTTTAGTGGGATAATAAATGATTTGTTTGCACGATTTATTATTTGTAGAATTAGCATATCCCACCATTACCCCCAAGAAGAGGGAGGACGTGGAGAATCCCGACATTCCTGAGCGGAGCGGGATGGAGGGGTCATGGGAACAGTGAAACGGAGGTTTATTTTAAAGTGTGTCGGGGAATGGTGGAAATAAATGGCTTTAGAATTCGGTTTCTGACCTGCTTGGCTCGGGTACTGCTGTTCCACATTCCCCTCAGAGCCGACGGCTGCTCTGCCAACCCAAAAACTGGAACAAACGGGGTTGCTGCACATGGAAACCCCTTTTCTCTCAAAGATTGCTCAACTGATTCCCCCTCCCCCAAATGGTTCAGGAGCCTTTCCCCCTCCAACCATGTTTTCTGAAGTGGGATTGTATAATTTTGGTGAGCCTGAGGCTTCGCCTGTTCCGTGGGGTCCCTCGTAAGAGCTCCGAGCGCTCCGAGCGCTGGTTCTGCACCGGGGTGCGTTTGGGAAGAGCCTTTCCACCACCTCGGAGCGCGGCTGGAGCCGATGGGAATCCATCCAGGCATAACAGACCACCCATGTGGAGCTGGGCCTGAACGTTTGAAGCTCATTCCTCCACTTCCTACTCACGGAAAACTCCCCGTGACTCCGATATCTCTGCGGGGAGTTCGGGATCAGGCCCTTGGTGAGCAGTTTACAGCCTCCCTGTAACTCAGGAGTGATTTGTGCTCCTGGGCTGGAAGTGCCAGTGCTGTCTGTCTGTCCACTGCCACACAAAATCACCAGGCTACAGCCCCTGGGACTTGTCCCCACTCCACACTCTTCCTCCTCTCCTCTGAAGAAGGGAAAGTGAGGGTGGTAGCAGCAGTGCTATTAATTAATACATTAACAGTCAAGAGGGGCTGAGATCCTTCCAGACCACCTACAGCTCCCTCCAACCACGCTCAGTAAAGCTGTTCCTTACGTGGATTTGCTTCCAAATACGAGGGCCTGAGCTGGCTTTCTACAAATCAGGGTACTCTGCCTCAAGTGAATGAGGAGTTTGCTGATAGGTGGCATCTTTCCTGATGGTTTAATTCTCTGTTTGGGTTCCACAGGTCTGAAATTTGCTCCAAATCACTTTTGCAGGGTCTCTTCTGTCACACACACTGCAGCCTTTAGCTTTAGCTCCAGCAGCCTCATGCAGCTCCTACAGATGCCACTGGAAAACCTCTCTTTTCATAGGGAAGCAGACAGGGCTACCAGCATCCTTATGAATTAAGTTAGTCTGTTGGACATGCCTGAATCACTTCTAATATCCATTTACCAAACTGAATAACATAGTCCAGTGGAAGAAGTTGAAAACAAATCCTGGATTTTGGCACAAAAGACAAAATGCAGCTTTTGCTTGAAACACCCACAAGTTGGGAAAACACCTAGAAAAAGGGAGGGACAGATTAACCCAAACCCTGTGAATAATGCAGAAAGAACCTCCCTGTGCTGCAGGAATAATTTCGCTGAAGTGCAGGCTGAACACACAAGGGCAGCCACAGAAAACAGCCAAAATGCACTCAAAGAATCAAACCAGTGCTAATGCTCTACTGGGTTTCAAGATTGAAGGGTAAAAATAGGCTTCAAATTTGAAAGGCAAGAGCTTTTAATGAGGTTTTCATCGTACAGCACATTAGCTGGGTGCTAGAAACTGGTTTTTTGGACCAGTGTGAAATGGATTTCTGTGTGTGAATAAACAGTCTATGACTGAATTTTTGTGCTTATGAAATAACCCAGCAAAAGAGGCACATTAGGGCAGGAGGGGCTGGTCTGAGTTTTGAGCCCAGCAGTGTATCCTGCTGGGAAATAGGTTGGGGATTTGGGTCAGCCCCTGCAGCCATCAGTGCTGTAGCCCAGTCCTGGGCTAGTCACAGATGCAAAACTGGGAGAAATCCATGTGCATTGATAGGTCTTTGCTGGACTGGTGCCACTTTTTGTATTGGCAAGAGACAGCTAGAAAGCTTTATTTTCTTTCTTCCTTTCCTTCTTTCTTTCTTTTCTTTCTTTTTCTCTCTCTCTTTCCCTTATCTTTTTCCCTTCTTTCTCTTTCCTCCTCTGTTTTCCCCTTCTTCCCTACATTTCCTCTCCCTCTTTCTCTCCTCTCCTTCTGCCACCCACACTTTCTCTCATTCCCCTATCCACTCTCCCTCCCGCACTTCTTGCTCTTTTCCCCTTTGCCTGCTGTCTCTCTCACCCTCTCTTTCTGCCACCCTCTCTCGCTTTCCCCTCTCCCTCCCGCTCTCCCGTCCCCTCTCCCGCAGCCCGCGCTGTCCCTGCGCACTCGGGGGGTCCCGGTGCGGTGCCGGTGCGGTGCCGGTGCGGTGCAAGCCCCGCGGTGTCCCCTGGGGGGCAGCACACGCCGCGCAGAGCCCGGGCCGGGCAGGTGAGCGCGGAGCGGCCCCGGGAGCGGCCCCGGGAGCGGCCCCGAGCCTGCAAACCCTTGGATGCCGCTCCCAAAAGCCCGATAAAGGCTGCAGAAGCAAAACCGGCGGCTCCCGCCCGTGGCTGTCGGGGCGAACCGGGCAAACACCGCCCGCGGAGCCCCGCGGACGGAAACCCACCGTGCCCCGGGGGAGGGGGCAGCGCGTTTCCAAGCGCCTCCCGCTCTCTTCCTTGAAGGGGCTCCTCTCCCTGCGCTCTCCAGTTTGTTTTTCATAATGCCGATTTATTTAATTTTTTTTTTCCCCCCTTCGAGCCATTCGAATTTCGGGCTTTTCCGAGCCCGTTGGTTCAGTCTCTGCTCAGTCCCCAGCTGCAGCAAGCAAAGACCTTTTGCTGCTTCTTGGGGTTCTGTAGAAATTCATCTCGGTAAAGTTTTCAGCCGAGAAGAGGTAAGATTCAGTCAAGGTTGTTTCTCGAGCGCGTTCCAGGCTTCTAGGAAGGGACAGCAGAGGTAGCTTTGCTCAGACTTCGCATTTAAAAATTCCTGCATTTAAAAAAGTTATATCGTTAAAGGAATCCCATGTGCTCGTGTACGCTGAGACACAGCCCTAGTTTTTACGAGAAATACGATTTATTTGAAAACCGAACATAGAAGTGTGAAGTCGTTCTCAAATTATTCCAGAAAAGAAAAAAAAAAAAAAGTTTTCTCTTATGGTCGCACATTTACATGAAAAATATCCACAGACATCGCTGAATTCACTATTTGTTTTTACTAAAAAAAAAATCCCCCGGACGTTTTCTCGGTGGATGAAATCTCACAGAACATTTAAAATTATTTCCTTCAAAATTAAATAACCATTTTGAAGAGCCCGGCGAAACTTTCCAATCAAGTTTTCCATCGCTGATCATTTTTAACCATACTTTCTTGTAGATGAGCTCCCTCGTAATTTTAATATTTTTTCTCCCCCCAGTTCTCGCATAAAATCGTTTCCTTTCTTATTAAGAAAATCGCCGGTAATTAACAGCACCACCGAGTTCCCACGGCCGGAGCCGGCTGCGGTCTCGTCACCACCGTCCCGGCTGGGAGCGGGAAAGGGACCCTTCGTCCCAGCAGCCAGCAAAAATCCCAGCCTGACTTTAGGGGAAAAAAATATCTTTGTTTAAAGCCTTAGGAAACCACACAAATTGCAAGGAGGGAAAGGCAGAATTACAGTGTAAGAAACCAAAAAATCACCGCTTAGGAATCAGAGCGGGAACAGCCGAACTCGGGGGAGGCGGCGGGAAGGAGCCCAGCCGAAGTGACAGCTAATTAATTTCAATCTTATCTTGGTCTTCTCGGGCTCGAATCGATTTTACAGCGCTAATTTTTTTTTAATATTGAGATTTTTTTTTTTTTTCCCGCGGAGCGGGGAAATCGCTGGTTTCCCACCTTCATTCCTTCGCTGGGCAGATCCACGCTTCTCCCGGGTGGAACAGAACAACTCGCAGCCGTTTCCCCCAATACTTGAGTTTACACTTGGTCACCATGCGTCCCTAATTGTCCCACTCTGATTGCCTCTAATGGACTCATTAGAGAAGAAGGCAGAGGGGCGGATTTCACAGGCACAAGAAAATTCGCCTCAACGCCCGGAACGAAAAAAAATCCGCTTAAATTCGCTGTTTTTTTGTTATGATTTCTTTTTTTCTTTTCTTTTCTTTTTTTTTTTTTTTAATAATAATAAAATACCCCAAACTTCCCTAACGCGACAGAAGAACCTCTCATCCCGCGGGCCAGCGGGGCCAAACCTCGGCGCGATGCCCCCACCATCGGGCGAGGACCGCGGCAAGAGACCCGGCGGCCTTTCCCGAGGAACCGCGGGGCTGCTCACTTAAATATACTTTAAAAGTGAGACAAACGACCTGCCCGGCGCTGGGACACCGTTATACCGGCATCTCGACTCCCGCCTGCCTCGCCATCAACCTGCGTCCGAAAAGTGCTTAAAAATGTGACGTTTTGCGGCAGCGGGCAGAATCCGCGGCCGGGGCTCCTTTGAGGGCCGGAGCGTTAAGCTCTCGGCGGTCGGGGGGGTGC
>JAWWES010000021.1:17522230-17597741 GCA_035583135.1 Lophotriccus pileatus | reverse complement strand
TTTTTTTTTTATTTTTTTTTTTTTTTTTTTTAACAAAAAAAAGTTTTTAATTTTTTTGTTTTTTAAATTTTTTTAATTCCCTTTTCCTGCGAGAACAGGGCCCCCGTCCCCCGCCCAGCTCCCCGCAGCAGTGCCCGCCGCCGCCGCGGGCCGTAGGCGTGTGTACAAGAATCACAGTCATACAGAGGGAGGGAGAGGCCGCCAGAGACCACCCTGCCCCCGGCGACCCGGAGGATGCCGCTGCGGTGCCGCTGCTAGAGGACACGCTGGGATTTAGCTCGGCTCCGGGACTCACTCTCTCTCTCCCGCTCTCTCCCTCTCTCCCTTCTCCGCAGAGGAGTCCCGGACGGGGGTGAGGCCCTTCCACCCTCCTCCTCTTCCTCCTCGCCTCCCCGGCCGCGGGAAGCCCCTCTCCATGATGCAGGCTCGCTACTCCGTCTCGGACCCCAACGCTTTGGGAGTGGTGCCGTATTTAAGCGAGCAGAACTACTACCGGGCGGCGGGGACGTACGGCGGCATGGGCAACCCCATGAGCGTCTACTCGGGCCACGCCGAGCAGTACGCGGCGGGCATGGGGCGCTCCTACGGCCCCTACCACCCCCACCAACCCACCGCCCCCAAGGACCTGGTGAAGCCACCTTACAGCTACATCGCCCTCATCACCATGGCCATCCAGAACGCCCCCGACAAGAAGATCACGCTCAATGGGATTTACCAGTTCATCATGGACCGCTTCCCTTTCTACCGAGAGAACAAGCAGGGCTGGCAGAACAGCATCCGCCACAACCTCTCCCTCAACGAGTGCTTCGTCAAGGTGCCCCGCGACGACAAGAAGCCGGGCAAGGGCAGCTACTGGACCCTGGACCCCGACTCCTACAACATGTTCGAGAACGGCAGCTTCCTGCGCCGCCGGAGACGCTTCAAGAAGAAGGATGTCTCCAAGGAGAAAGAGGAGGCCCGGGAACGGCTGCTGAAGGAGCAGCCCAAGCCCCCCGGGCTGCCCGGCGCCGACCTTCCCAAGGAAGCCTCCTCCTCCTCTTCCTCTTCCTCCGCCTCGGCGCCGGCCTCTGAGAAGAAGGTGGTGATCAAGAGCGAAACGGCGTCCCCCGAGCTGCCGGTGATCACCAAGGTGGAGACGCTGAGCCCGGCCAGCGGCGGGGCCCTGCGGGACAGCCCCCGCAGCGCCGCCTCGCCCCCCGCCGCCGCCTCCCCCGAGGCCTCTCTGCCCGAGCATCACCCCGCGGGCAACGGGCTGCCGGGCTTCAGCGTGGAGAGCATCATGACCCTGCGGACTTCCCCCGCGGGGGACCTCAGCCCGGTGAGTGCCGCCTCGGGCAGGACGGGCGCCGGGATGCCGCTGGGCTACCCCGCGGGGCAGCCGTCGGGCTACAGCGCGGCGTGTAGCCAGGCCCTGGACACTAGTGGGAGCTACCACTGCAGCATGCGGGCCATGAGCCTCTACAGCGGCGAGAGGCCGGGCCACATGTGCGCGCCGCTGGAGGAGGGTCTGGCCGAGCATCCCACCGGCGCCCCGTCGCCCCTCGGCACCCTGAGCCTGCCGTCGGGGCAGGACGGCGCGCTGGGCACCGGGCACCCGCACGGCGGCGGCGGCGGAGGGGCGGCGGGGGGGCAGCCTCCCGCCTCCTGGTACCTCAACCACGGGGCTGAGCTGAGCCACCTGCCCGGGCACACTTTTGGCTCTCAGCAGCAGACTTTTCCCAACGTGAGGGAAATGTTCACGTCGCACCGGCTGGGGATGGAGAGCGCCTCGCTCAGCGACCACCAGGTGAGCAGCAACTCCGCCTGTCAGATCCCCTACAGATCCGCGCCCTCCCTATACCGCCACGCCGCCCCCTACTCCTACGACTGCACTAAGTACTGAGTAGCTGCGACCCCCTGCCTAGGGCCATCCGGAAAAAAAATTTAAAAAATTATTATTAATAATAATTATTAAAAAAAATCGGGAGAAATAAACCCACACCAAACGCAGGACAAAAAAAAAACCACAAACCAAAACACAAACAACCTGACAGCTTCCCCGTGAACTTGGGAGTCACAGAGTTTGTAGGTTCCAAAAAGCCCCGTTTTGGGCCTCCTTAGATTCCAGGCAAGTAAATTGTACTTGAAAAAAGGGGGATGTCTCCTAAAAAAAAAAAAAAAAAAAAAAAAAAAAAAAGGAAAAAAAAAAGAATCATTATATATATATATGTCTATCTAAAAGTGGCAAATTTTATATGCTAAAGTATAGGGGGTCTCAGAAAAATAAGTTATGGACCAATATCACAACGACCATTTATACGTTTTAAAAGGAAAAAAAAGTATATAAATATATATATATATAAATATATGTCCTGGGTATTTTTTAAGTTCTCTGTTGTGCTGTAAAAAATGTGTGGATTTCTAATCAGGCTGATTTTCAGAGCCATTAATATAATATTTAAAGTTGAGTTCACTGGATTATTTTTGTCTCGCCCAACGATTCCTAACTTCCAAATTAATGACAAGTGATTTCTTCTTCTTCTGTGTACAATTATGCAATAGAATTTCTTTCGTTTTAGAGCTGTTCTTTTTGCAAGATGAGGAAATAATTTATTTTTTGCTGGTGGATTTTTTTTTGTTTTTAACAGAAAAAAATAGACAAAGTATCTGATACTTTTTTATTATTATTTACGATGTGTGATGTTTTGTATAATAGATTTCACCCTGACCATTCCTAGGGACTATTTGCTTTAACCTGCTTCAAAGTTCATTTGTCTTATGTGGTCCTAATTGTTGTACTTACCTTAAAATAAATCCGTGCTGTTTTTTTCTGCTCCAAGTCTGGCGCTTCTCTGTGTATATACTGGGGGTTTTTGCATTTTTTTTTTTTTTTTATCCCTTCACCTTTCCTTCATGCGGAAAACGTGGCACTGGTTGATTTTAAAACAAAGTCGTTTTCCTGGAGCCTAAAGGTTTCTGATGAATATTTCTTGGATAAAAGGTTTAATTCACGTGGAGAGATGGAAATCGTACAACTGAGGTGGAGTGGGGGGAAAGAATGAGGCACTGCGCGGGCAGCCGGGTCTGAGCACCCTCAATCCCGAATCCCTGTCAGCTTGAAATTTAGGGAGTTTTCCCAGGCCCATGATGGGTAGAACGGGAAAACAGGAGGTGCAGGGAAGGGGATTTCTTCTCCCCTTACCCCGTCCCTGCGAGTGCGGGCCTTGCGCGGTGCTCGGCGTGTCTCCGAGCCCGGGGCCCGATCTTTCCACGACAGAAAACAAAACAAAAATCCATTTTATTTCTGTATTTATTTTTCTTTAAAGGAAGCCTGTGAGGCTGGGAGTGGGTGAGGGTGATGAGAACGATCATTTAAACCCAGACTTGCTGCGGAGACTTAAAAAAGCAAGGTGGAACTTTCACTTGAGAATCATTTCACAGTTTTTAAATCCTCTCCTGTATGAAGAATTGGCTGATTTTAACCTTCGCTGTATCTCTTTAAGTTCTAGTTCGCAATGCCGGGCACTGCCAGATGTTGTGCCTTTCCCCCAAACCATCCTTTAACCTGTTCCAGCAGCTTTAACCCAGGGCAGAAGCGCAGGGTTTGGCTCGGCTGAAAGCATGGGGATGCCGGCAAAGCCTGAAGCAGAGTTTAGGAGGGTCTTTGGGACTTTTCAAGCCCAGCTCACTGGAGCCACGTCCTTTCCCGGCTGCAAAATCTCAGCCATCCAGTATTTCCAGGGGATGTTTCCCAGCCGTGCCCCTGTCCCACCTCCTGCAGCCCCCCAACATCCCTCGTAGCCCTTTTTCTGAGTTCAGGAGTGATTATACATGTGTCAGACTGTTCAAATCGATGAAACAAATTGGGTTTGACCGGTTAAATTTTGCATGCACTTAAAAGCTGGCAAATAGCACTGAAACTCTTGATTTAAATGAGAAAAAAATGCCCGAACTTCACTTGATCTGTATTTTAAGGAACATTTTTGTAAAAAAACTCCTGCCATTTTCCTGGCTCTCAGAGGGTGGTTTGTATTTTTTTTTTTTTAATGAAATAAAATCCAAAGTGTTATTTTGAAAAGAGAAAATACATAATGTAAAGGGTAAAAAAATAGAAAAGTTATAAGGGAAATAATTAGAGTAAAACAGTGACAAGAAAATAAACGGGGTACAAGGAGGGGGGGGAAACAATTGGGAAAGAATTCTCCCCTGGTTCAGACCCACTTTCCCTGTTTTTTTTCCTGCACGGGAAAGCTGTGAGGGAGATGACTGAAGTCAGATGGCTGCTGTGCGCTTTCCCATATGTGTTCAGTAGTCCCAGGGTCTGCAAAGTTCCCACAACTTCCCAGGCCAGCCAAGGACGCTGGGCACATGGGGACCCTTTTCCTTGCGGACGGGCAGGGCTGGGATGCCGAGGGGTGCGGTACTGGGGGTCAGGACACCCCCTGGGGCTCTGCAACCTCCCCCCGTGCTGCTGCTGGACAGTTCCTGGGGGGTCGCAGCTTGAGCTGGGTTTGAGGGTCTCCTCTCGCCCCACAGCCCCTTGTTGGTGTTTTCTTTCCTGCCTCGTCCCGGTGGGACGCTCCCGCTCTGTCTCCCTCCTTCCTGCCCTGCTGGAGATGTTCTTCAGGGCCTGGGGGCCGAGACCATCACCCCTTACCTCTGTCCCATCCTGGGGCGGGGGGTCGGGCCCCCCCTGCCCCTCTCTCTCAATCCCCAGTCGCCCCCATCATCCCGCTGGGAGCCCTTTTGGGTGGGCTGGTGTCGCAGGAGAGGCGAGAGCCACGTGCGGGATGCAGGGATAGATTTGGGACTCTGTTTAAAAGCTGAGATGTGGAGGTCAATAACGCGATAGGAGCCTGTCGCGACAGGTGATTTCAGCCTGGCTGGAGCAGAGGGGGTGGAAGGAAGAAGGGGAGGAAGGAGGAAGGCCCAGAGTAGCTGCAGTAGCAGCCGCGGCCAGCTCGGGCTCTGCAGTCCCTCGAAGCTGAAGGACCGGCATAAACCCCCCTGTAGCCCCCTCCTTGTAGATCAGGGGGGGCAAGCTTGCCCCGGGGGGACGAGCTGATGCTGCTGCGTGGCTGGTGACTCCAGGAAGAAGATGGTGGATGGGTTTTCATATAGAGATATGAATATATATGTATTTTATACATATATATATAATTTTTTTCTTATGCTACCATTCACCTCCACATTTGCAAACCTGTCCGAAAGCCCAGAAAGCTCCGGGTTTTGGGAGAAAGGCCCGTGATTTTCTATCTTGTCCCCGCTGGAAAGGTCCCTGTAACTCTGTCAAGGGAGTGTTTCCCTGGTGCTGCAGGACCCAGGTAAAACACAGTCCCCTTAGAAAGCCCCCCACGCCTCTGCACAACCCAGGCACGAGCTGTCTGGTCCCTTCCAATCAACCCCACCTTCCCTAGAATTCGTGGGAAAGCGCCGGGCAAGAGTCTTTTGGGGAAGGCCGAGAGCTCTTCTGTCATTTTGGAGGGGAGAAGGAATTATATCCCTGAGAGTGGGGCAATACCGAGCGACCTCTCAACTGTACAGGGCCATGCATGGTGAGGCAGGGAGGGGCGGGCAGCTCCCACCGGGAGCTCATTCCTAAGGGAGCCCAGGCCGGGATGCACAGGAGTGGAGAGCACTGATTTACATCCCCGCTGCCCCCCAGGCTGAGGTGCCGCAGGAGCGGGGAGCACTGGTTTGTGTCCTGTTCCTCCCATCCCGGGATGCAACAGGAGTGGGGAGCACTGATTTACACCTTCACTTCCACCAGTCCAGGATGCAGCAGGAATAGGGAACTCTGACTTGCACTCCTTCTCCCCCCTCATCCCGGGATGCAGCAGGAGTGGGGAGCACTGATTTGCGCCCTGCTCCCCCCGAGGGCCCCGGGCGGCATCTCTCTACACTGCCGCTTTAAAAGGGACTTGTCATCTGGACAGGAGTGAAAACCCATCCAGGAGCGCCTCCATCGCCGGCTCCGTTTTCTTTTTTTTTTTTTTTTTTTTTTTTTCTTTTTTTTTTTCTTTTTTCCCCCCCTGTTTAGAGAAAGAGCGACGGCTACAACATCAACAACAACAAGAACCCCCCTCTCCCACTTCCCCGGTCCCCTCCCCCCCCGCAGCCATCGGAGCCACTCGGAAGGCTGATTCCGGGTGGATAACGCAGTGAGCTCCAGGGATGCCGCCGGCAAGAGAGGGATAACAGGGATAACAGGCAGCACACGAGCTGGGAAGAAAGAACGGAGAGAAAAGCCGCATCCCCGCCTCCAAGGATTTCCCACCGCGAAGAAGGGAAAACAAGGAAGAATTTTACTGGGGGAGGGATCTCAGGGAGAGAGCGGGAGCCCGTGTGCCTGTCTGCTGCTGTACACGCGAGTATTTGTTGTTTTACTAATCCGTTCTTGGAGTGTCCCAACGAGCGGGGGACTCCCTGAGATGGGGAGAGGAAGGGGTTTTAGGGAACAAGACCCTCGTCCGGCCCTGAGGATGCTCCGGGTGGGTTAGAGCAGCCGGTCTCCGTTCCATCCTCCCAAGCGAGGATGCTACCGGGGCGGGGAGGCTGCCAGGGAGGGCTGGTCCCCAGTGTGGAGACAAGAGGAGTCTCCCCCACCTCCAACCCTTTGTTTTACCTCCCCTTTTTTATTTATTTGGGGGTTGATTGCGTTTATGGCACTGCGGATGGGTCCTGCAGCTCCGGGGAGCCGGCGGGTGTGCGCACCGCGGGGGAGGGATGCGGAGTTACCGCCAAGGGCGGTGTCAGAGAGGTGATTTTCCCTCCCTCGCGTGGGGCCAACCAGTGAGAGGAGAGACCCCTTCATCCCCCCACCCCGCTCGAGAAGCCGCCTCCCCCCGCACTCTGGCTGTGTTTCGCAGGCTCTCATGGCGGTTTCCAGCTCTCAGGACGCATTTGCAGCTCCACAGCATCTCTCTGGCTTTTACCCCGGGGATGAAACTCCTTCGTCTAGAAGGACGGGAGCAGAAGTGGACGAAAAAACCCACGGGCGAAGGGGAGTTTGCCGGGAAATCCGGGGGTGCGAAGGTGGAGGCATCGCCAGGGCCGGGTGATGCTGGGGGACAGCCCGGAGCCCGGCTTTTACCTCTTCTCCTGCCAGGTAAAGGACCCACCAGGATCGTGGGAGCTGCACTGTCGGGATATTTCTCAGTGAAGGAGGAAGGGATCCCCCTCAGGCCTCCTCTTCCCTTCCCCGGAAAAATGATGCTCCAGGAGCAGGGTCTCCCGGGTTCTCACGCAGGTCCGAGCAGCGGGGGGACTGGGGAAAGAGCCGACACCTCCAACTGCATCGGAATCCCTCGGGGCCTCGGATTAAAGCTGTTACGTCAGTAAATTAAAAAAAAAAATCCAATAACAGAAAACACAGCTCCAAACCTGGACGTTTATACAGAAAAAGAGCATCACAAATTCCTAATGTAAGCACCGGCCAGCTGTGTGCACTTGTAAAGTTGTTATAATCCCCCTCCTTGTTATAAACAGGAAAGTACATAATATAAAGCAACAGGCCCGCATTCACAAATACTGACCCTCCTCCCCGCGCCTGCCAAATTCCCCTTTTTCTGCAGTTTCCCCCGGCGCAGCCTTGCCTGGTTGGGACCGGGGCTGGATGGGGCGTCCCCTCCGCCGTCCCCGGGGGTCCCCCGGGGATGAACAGCCAGGTCCCTGCACTGGGATGTGCAGGGAACCCCGCCACACCTGCGGCCCCCTTTCCTCAGAGCTCAGACAGCCCCTTTTCCTTCTCTCCATCTCAGCGCTGCCTCCTTCTCTCACCCATCCCGTTTTCTGCCTTTCTTTATTTTTTATTTTTTTTTACAATTTTTTTTTTGTTTAATGCCCCAGTTTTCCTGCGGGGATCCCTGCCCGCTCCTCCCCAGCTCCAGCAGTGTACATCCTGCTCTGCTGTGTGTGCTTACAGCGTCAAAGGGTGGACGTGATATTTCAAACATCAGATCACTGCGTTTATATATTGGGTGCCCGGAAATTTTTCCAAATAAACACAGCTTGATTCGACTTGGGTGGGCAGACTTATCAACAGACTAATTCTATAAACAAATGAAGGAATAACCCGGAGACCATTGGCTGGTACCAGCGAGACACGTGGAGAGAGCTTGGAGTTTTGTAGCAATGAAATTTTAATTAATGTGGGTGGGCTGAGAACACAAACGACTGTTTATCAGAGACAATTTATTTTCCAGTGCTAAGTCAACATATAATAGCAAACTTACAACAATTATTTAACTTTTTTTTTCCCTCCCTTTTTTTTTTTTTTTTTTTTTTTTTTAAGAGCTATGAAACAGGGACAGAGGCAGAGCGAGCTGCTTCAGGCAGGGCTGAGAGCTGAGCTCGCACAAACAGCTCCCCGGTGGACTCGTCCCAGGTTCCTGCCCTGCCCCGTCCCTTCGCTCGGCTCCGAGGGGGAAGACCCGGAGCTGGGAAGCCGCCGGCGATGAGCCACATCTACGGCAGCCACCTCTCGCCTCTGGGCAGCCCCTCCATGGTTTATCTCCCGGCCGCCCTCGGCTTCGCCCCCGGGGGGGCGATCTCCCGGCAGGACCCCCCGCAGAAGCCCCCCTACAGCTACATCGCCCTCATTGCCATGGCCATCAAAGAAGCCCCGGAGCAGAAGGTGACGCTCAGCGGCATCTACCAGTTCATCATGGACCGCTTCCCCTTCTACCACGACAACAAGCAGGGCTGGCAGAACAGCATTCGCCACAACCTCTCCCTCAACGACTGCTTCGTCAAGGTGCCGCGGGAGAAGGGCAGGCCCGGCAAGGGCAGCTACTGGACCCTGGACCCGCGGTGCCTGGACATGTTCGAGAACGGCAACTACCGCCGGAGGAAGAGGAAGCCCAAAGCCCCGGGGCCGCCAGAGGCCAAGGGTGGCGAGCAGCCGCGGCCGCCCGCCCGCCCCGTCGAGCCCAAGCGGGCCAAGGGGAGCGCGGGGGACGCGGGGGTCCCGCGGCCGGGCCGGGGGGCAGAGTCTTCCCCCGGGGATCCCCCCCCGGCCGTCCCCGCCGCCGCCCCGCCGCACAAGAGCGGCCCGAGGGGCCGCAGCTTCAGCATCGAGAGCATCCTGGCGCAAGGGCTGCGGCCGCCGCCCCCCGGGGCAGCCCCCAAGGCGGCCCGGGACGGCCCCGCCGGCTGCCTCGGCGGTTCCCTGGTCGCCAGCGGCGGCTTCGGCCCGACCCTCAACGCCTCCCTCATGCTCGACTCCCAGGTGCACGGGAGGCTCTACCACATCGGCATCCCCTTCCTCTCCTGCTTCCCTCTCCACGTATCCGAGGCGGTATTTAATTTCCAGTAGTTGCCCCACAATTAATCCATTCCCCACCACCACCCCCGCCCCCGGCCCCGGGCGCTGCTCGCGGGGTGCGATGGGAGTGAGAGACTGGACTCAGACCTCACTGCGCGGGTAAAGACCAGAAAAACCCCAAAGCGATGTAAAAGGTGACTCAGGATTTCAGGGCATTTTCAAGGCGCGTCTCGCTGCGGACTCTCTTTAGTGGTTGCCTCCCACTCCCTCGCCAGACCGGCTTTTGAAGGTAAACCAGCTTTTTTTTCCGTGGGTAGTGAAGATAGAGACAGGCACTGGGGGGATGCCCACGATGCCCCCAAGCCCTGTTGGGTTTGCTCTGCACCTTTAGTCTTTGCATCCCTCAGGTTCCTCAGACCTGGTTTCTTTCAAGCCCTTCAGGTCTCTGGGTTTTTTTTCTTTTATTTTCCTTTTGAAAACCCAACCCACTCTGTCCATCCCTGGGGGAGGAGGCTGAGCTTTGTTTTGCCATTAATACCCACAGGCACATAATAATTCCTGATATTCCCCACTGGCCCAGTCCTCCCAGTGGGTAAAGGCAGGTAACTGGAGCTGAAATAAGGGCAGACCAAGCAATCCAGGCTCATCCTGCACATTCCTGCTTGCTTAGACTCAGCACTGTGGGTAACTGGTTTCCTGCCCGGCACTTGTGCTTCTCGTGTATCTCAGTAGAGTTTCTGCCCACTGATGAGAGGGGGATGGATGAGTAAACACAGGGATGCATCCACTTGCCATGTCTTGCTGGGATCAGTTGCTTCTGATCACAAAAAGACTGAAGCAGGGTTGTGGAGGCCACTCCTGGCATTTTGAAATACATCTTTTAACAACCAGGACAACTACCAGGAAAAAAAAAAGACAACAGCTATGTATCTAAAATTTTATTTTTTTCTTAAAGAAGGAACAATCCAGATACACTGCAAGAAATCAGGAATATTTCTTATTTTTGTTTGCCATAAATAGAGGCTTTTTGTATATCAGTGGATAAATGCCCTTTTGGAAAAAAAAAAATCTCTATTCTCAATTTTCATTATGAAACGAAACCTATATCCAATAAAAGTATTTTGTTCAGGAGTGTGGCTGGCGTGATGTAAAACACCCTGGAGGATCAAGGAGTGGGGGCTGCTGCTGGATGCAGTGAATATCCTGGTGAGGACATGATGGACCTCATAAAAGGTGGGAGAGACTAAAATGGAGTCCTGGGAAATTACCTGTTCCTTGAAACTGAGGTAATGTTTCCCAAAATGGTTTTCTCCTTCTCTTGCCTCCATCCCACCCACTCTCACTAGAAAAGCTTGTCCTTAAATTAGCACTGGATATCGGAAATGTGGGTTTCTCAGGTGAGTTGTGATTCAGCTTTTGCAGAAGAAGGTCAGAATCAAACAGCCTTGACACTTGGACCAGCAGCTCAAGGGCCTCATTTTCAGCATAAGGCAAAAAGCTCTCACATGGGGAAGTACAGAAAATCTCCAAAAGCTGGGAACTGATGCTGAGGTTCCCAAAAGAATGGCACTTATAGGCAGATCCCTGGATAGGCCAAGCTCCTGCTTTTCAGTGTGAAAAAAGGGAATAGAAGAACAGATTTGCAAGATAGACTTTATTTAAGTAGTTCTGACAACTCTGACAACTTGAATATATATTGAATAAATTCTTTAAAGCTATGGCATTGAAATATAAAAATAATTTAAAAAAAAGCACTTGTAAAATGAAGGTGTCACTGCTCAGTCAAAGAGGCACATGTGTCCCCACCATCATTTACAAGACTGGGCAAGTGCTGAGAGAGTTAATGCTCCCTGTGTGAAATCCTGTCCCTGCAGTGCCACTCCTGTGTGTAATTAGAGACAGGTATTGGTTAAATCAGTGGCCACCTTGCCAGGAGGTTTGTGTTCAAGGCTGGGGACTGACATCCCCAGTCTGTTTGGAGTCCGTGAGGTGACGTCACTCACAGGAAGCTGCAGGGGTAGGAAAATGGTCCAGCTCAGTTCTTGCCCAGCAGAGACCTCCAATCATCCCTCCACTGCCCGAGTGATGCTTTGGGCACGAGTGGGAGATGGGAGGTTAATGCTGCCTCTGACACTTGTTTGATGGATCTCCATCAAGCTCCAGAGCCAGTTCCTACAGGTGGGGATTCTGCATCCCCTGCCTCCCTGCAGCCTGGCCCCCAGAAAGTGGATATTTATACTCTTAATCACCACTTTTAACCTGTGTCTTTAAGCTCCTTTGCTTCCCTTTCTCTTAACTTGGCATCCCAACTGTGACTTCCCCCCCCATTTTGTCACCTCTGTGCTCCTATTCCAGCTTCCCAAAGTACATTTTTGACCTGCAAACAGGGCTTGAATTCCTTTCCTACTCACACATGTATAACCTCTCCACCTCAGAGTTCTTTCTGAGCAAGAGCAGTTTTTAGTGGTCAAAAAAATCATCCAAAGGAGTAAGTCTCAGTTTAATATGTACATCATGTATATTTTTATCACAGACACTCTTTTTTGGGGGGGGGTGAGGGGCGAAATTCAGCTTTTTCTATGCCATGGGAATTTGCTTTTTTTTTGGTGAAGCTTTGCTTTGACATTTGATCTTATTTCTGTTTTGGTGGAGTGGAGTGGGACCAAGTACAGCTGCACTATTTAAAAGCCACATTGAGCTTGATTTTGGTTTCGCTTGAGAGAGTAAAATTAGTAAACTTAACATGCTCTGCACAAAAGTGACACTAACTCAAATGAACTCACAGCAGAGTGAATAGTTATGAGGGGTAATTTGGAATTAATTGGGATCAGGCCAGTGCTGTAACAGGGAATGAATACCATGAAAAAGGGTCTTATTGCCAGTGGGCAGGATGACTAACCACACACGGCTCTTGCACGTCATCTGTTTATAGAGAGAGGACAAGTAATGGTACAATAAAAGCATACAATAAAAACATAAAATAAAAACAACAGCGCTTCAGTGCAGAGAAATGAGTGTGAGTGTCAATCCACCAGTTCCTGCCCTTTGGATGTGACTGAGCATCCTTTAATCCTCTGTATATCACGTGAATTTTGATGTGGTGTAGTTCAAAACGGCCAAAGTGCCATGTGAATATCGAGGACTTGACAAGCTGCAAGGAATTGATGCCGGTGGTTCCACACCTGTTTCACAACCCCCCCAAAACCAGCTGCCAGGCACAAAACTGCCACCCAGTATTTAACTCATCCCTGGAATCTTCCCCCTCCTGGCTTTCCCAACCTCTCAGGGCTGGCTGTAAACACCAGTCTGGAATACTGTGGAGAAATGGAGAAAATAGCCCAGGATGCAGTATAAACAGCACACTTCTTGTGTGGGCGATATATGTGCCTTTCCGTTCCTCTGGAGAGGAGTGACCTCTCCCAACCCAGCAAGGTTCCACGTCTCCGAGCTCTGCAGCCAATTTTAACTCGCAGGAGCCGGGAAGATCCCACAGTGGAAGAGGCTCGTTTGGTTCACAGGGCGGCTTCGCTGCAAACACCCGCTTCCTATGAGGGGAACTGAAAATTTGGCGTATTAAAAATAATTCCGGAGTTTGATTTCTCATAAATGGGGCTCCCAGCCTTTAAATGCACTCAGTGTGTGTTCTCCTAAAGTTGGTCCCACAGCTTATATAAAATATAATCAAGCATTTACATGTGAGCAGGAGCCACTTTCAGGGCTCGTCACTCGAAGTGCGTGGCTGTCTGTGTCTGATTTCCAGGTGACATAAATCTGAGGGACTTTGTAGCTGCTTTTCCTTCCCCTCACACCATTTTATAGTTAATTTTTTTTCTATCCTTTGCCAAGGAAGACACGTGAAGGAGAGAGCATCCCTTTTCCCACCAAAAACCCACTGGGTGCTCCTGAGCCTGGTGAGAGAAGTAGCCAATTTGCCAAACGAGAGGGGAAGAAGGATCTGCTTCTTTACTTGATTTGTAGCCCCACACACCCAGAAAACAGATCTCCCAGGAGACAGCATTTGGGATATTAAACAGATCACATATTTGATTTTAAGTGAAAGACCAAGAAGACAAGATCATAGAATTAGAGAAGTTACAGATGGAAAAGGTCTATGAGGTTATGCAATCCATCAGTCTGGACATTGCATAATTGCTCCCCACAGTATATTTTTAGTGCTTTATCCAGACAAATCATTAAGTGCTTTAAAATGGGCCAGATTCCTCAAATGCAGTGCGTGCAAAGTCACAGCTGATTTCACCAACCCTTGGAGCTTCAGTTCTAATAAGACACCAGAAGGAAGTTTTGTGTGGTCAAAGAGAACAAAACGGGCTCTTCCAGAAATAAATACAGCCCTGGTTCGGTATTCCTCACAGGAATCTTGCCTAAATTAACTGAATTAGATCCCTAAAATCTCATTTTCGGATTATACTGAATAATAATACATTATTACTTATTCAGATGTTCTCTTAGTCCAAAGTAAAACATTGTTCATGTTCATGCGAACACGATTTGTTTTAAGCGGCTTCAAAGCCGGCTCAGTAAAGCGTAAAGAATGTTTATTTAAAATATAGTTGCTAAATTTAGCATGAGCTTGGTTAGCCTAAATCTTAGCGACATTTTTAGAGAGCACATTGCGAATCAGGAATGCATGGAGAAATAAATAAACTTTCCCACATTTTTGGAAATGGAGTAAGAATTTGCAAGTTATTCCTTGCACGGGCGATTGCTGCGGATTGGAAAACGTTATGGATAGCACAAATTTCCCACTGAACAGACAGTTGAAAGCACACAATGCTAATAATTTTCACTGCAGTTTCATTTCAAATAAAGCTCCCTCAAGGAGGAAACAAAAGCTGTCAGCTTTTGTTATAGAAATTACGCAGAGCACCAACATGTTTCAATATTTACTCAAGCTCTTTGCAAAGCACCGAGAAGTGCAATGGAGCTGCCCTTGGCTACAAGCCACATCCAACCCCCTGCAAAGGAAATCTGAGGGTTGAATTAGGTCCCGTGCCTCTTCCTAGTAATTATAATACTGGATTTGACACCCACCCCTTGCACATCGTGTTCCCGACATCGTCCATCTGGCTCCCTGGCTGGGTTAAATACCAGCCTGCCTGCGGGCTGGGCATTTACACAGCAAACAGATGATTTTAAGATGATTTTCCTTTTCACCTTCCTGAGTTAAAGAGGCACATTTGGGTCACCTTTGCATCAAGTGGCATTGCCTTAGAGACACAAGCAAACCCATGATGGGAAGGTGAGCAGACATGTGATGATAAACAGTTCCATTCTCTTTTATCAGGTCAGTTTTCATCATGTCCCTCCGTCCTTTTCGTCCTTTGGTTGGTGTGAGTTTAATGCCTGTTTCTGCTCCTAAGGTGGGAGGATTACAGCTGCACCACTCACAATACAAGGCATGTGACCAAGTATCCCCCAGCATCACCAAGGATGGACTTTGGTGGGATTGGGATATCAGCTCCTCACCAGGCAGATGGGTGGAATAAGGGGGTGTGGAAGAAAACACAGGGTTGATTTTTTTTTCCCCCAGAGCATCTATGTCCTGATCCAAAGCACTCTGATTCAGCTTTACATGCAAGTACCAATTCCCACCTGCAGACCCATCCTCTGCAACCACCTTGGATCTTCCACAGCTCTTCACATGGAGATTTGCAAATACACTGGCCCAACACACAAATTGCCAAATCTGCAGGGAGGTGGACTCCTTACTCCTTCCCTACCTATCTTCAATTGCTTACTAAGTTTTTGTTTATATTAGAAGAGCAATATGTAATAATAGTTGTTAAAATAATTGTATTTCTGTTTTTACATCTGTAAAGATTAAGTTAAACAGTATGAAGCCCATTAAACTATTTCATGTCATGCTGCCATAAATTTCCTCCATTCCCATTGCTACTATTATTCCAGAGTAAACTCTGAGATCAAGCTGCTGCCACAGAGAGTTATTTATAGGAGCTCATTCATCAATAAAAACTTCAAAAGAAATCTGTTACTCTTCTATTGGGAAGCCAAAGAAAACTAACATAAAGACAACCCTGTTAAGAAACAAAGCTAAGGAGACCACAAGACATTTAGTTAAGGAAAATCCTGATTTCTAACAAATGCCATGCAAGGAGGGGAAGAGGAAAAGACAAAAAAAAAAGGAAAAGATTGTTGGCAGCGTGAATCCTTTTAAGTTGTTTCATTCTCATTGGATGGCTAAAATAAACTGTTTAACAGTTGTATTTGTACTGGCTCAGCCCCCTCATTAGGCTCCATGTGATGGATTTGTGATCTCACAGTGCGTAAGGAGCTCTTCACCTCTTGCAAAACTGGCGTTGTCCTTCCACTTGTCTCAGCTGCTCATACATCCACCCATCAGCACAGCAGGACCCTAATGAGAAATGCTGAGTAGTCATCAGATAGAACCCACCTCCATAAAGGCAGATATATGGAACAGAAAAAGTTGTATTTTATCATCTTTACTTTCTTTTATTTCTTATTTTACCCTCCTCTGTACACTGAACTGTCCTGCATTGGCTTTGATGGTCATGATAGTTCTGCAGAGACTTAAACATATGAGAGATCTACTGCTGCCCTTCCCTAGACAAGCCCCAGTTCTCACGGGATAGATCAGACCACTTTTGTAGCAGGACTGTTTCAAGACAAATCAGAAATTCTTCCCTGTGAGGCTGGTGAGGCCCTGGCACAGGTTGCCCTGAGAAGCTGTGGCTGCCCCAACCCTGGAAATGTCTAAGGCCAAGTTGGATGGGGCTTGGAGCAACCTGGTCTAGTGTCTAGAGCAACTTCGAAGGTGTCCCTGCCCATAGTAGGGGGGGGAATGAGATGATCTTTCAGTCCTTTCCCAACCATTCTGTGATCTCTCTCCTTTTTGTCCCTGTCCCAATAACAGCTCCACACAAGTGAGACCTTCCTGGAGGACCCTGGAGAAACAGGGCTCTGTGATCAGCCATGTCATGGTAATAGCATCCTCAAACAGTGCTTTTTTTGAGACAGACTCGTTTCCATCCCAAGGATAGGAGTCCTGAAGGAAATATGGACCTCCACCTCCTGGCATGCATTGCATCAAATTTCATAATGACATCTCCAAAAAATTAAAGGACAGGGACGAGGATACTGTTTCCCAGGGATCTCTTTTCATCTCTGCCGTTACTCAAGCAAACCTGGTCTGGGCACTTTGCATATAACTCATCTCAATCCACACTGGCCACATGACAACTCAAGTCCTGATCCAGGCTGGCCATCAAAATTATCTCCAGAATCTGCTGTGACACAAAAGACCTTCAGAGGACTGAAACTTCCAACAACCTGAGGCACAAGCTTTGGGCTGGGTAAAATCACCCTTTGGTTTTATGTGGAGGAGCTGGATAACATCTGTGGTTTAGGGAATTAGGGCAGGTGGAAGCCACGTGCAGCAGGTTACATCTTCTAAATCTGACAGGTTGCTTGGCAAATGTAACTTTTGCTTAAACAGTGTCCTCCCTAAACTCACCCAAAAGGCTCCTTTTCTCTTCCTTACAAGCTGTTCCTGGCTGGATTGTGCTGCAGTGCCAGCAAGACATCCCTGGTTTCCTTGTGCTCAGGATTTAGAGCAGGGATTCCCAAATCACCAGTAGTGATGTGACTTAAAAGCAGCACAGTTTTGCTTCCTCAGAGATACAAGATAAAGAAATCTGTCAAAACTCATCAAATTAGGGGCTGAAAAATCTCTTTCCCCCTGAAACCTGAAAGTAATACTCTCACTTTTGTCCATCTTTGCTTTGCTACAAATTGAGCCTCTTGTAGTCACTTTTAAACTGATATAATTATGGTTGTTCAAAAAGAGAGGGAGAGCCAAGTCAGTCATGTTGACTTAATCATGCCAAGGAGAAAAGTTTTTATACGTTGTTACAGCTTATATTTGGAATTGGTCTAAACAACTAAACACAATGATTATTAATAAACATGAAATGTCTCCATGTACAAACTAGATTTATTCCAATTTAACTGTCCCTACTGTTGAATATAATTGGTTTGTTATGAAAAGGGCAAAGAGAAGCCCTTAATTGTTGTGTCTGGTTTCAGATTAGACACTACATAATTTCTAAGTAACAATAACAGCAATTGTGACCCACTTCTTACAGAGTATTTTTCACTGATTTCTGCTACAGTGCTTTGCAGGGAAGGTCAGTAGAAAGCCCCATTGTAAACATGGGGAAATCTCCTGATTATTTGTTTTGGATGGTTGTAGAGGAAATTGCATATGCTTTCATGGAAAAAAAAAAATCCTCTATTATTATCCTCTGTCCTAAAACAGTGGGGAAAAAAAAAGCTTGGTGACTCTGATCCTACTCTAAATTATCCTAAAGCAAATTTCTGGCAAACCAAATTAAGCCAGATGACTCTGGATTTAATGAGAATAAATAGTAGCAGCCTAAGTTAAAGCTTAAAACAGGGCACCCAGCCTGCTGCTCTGCACTCCTGTGCAGCCTGATGGGTCTCTTGAAACCTTTGATTGCCCAGTTTTATTTTCTTAGCTTATTTCAGAGATATTTTCCTTATGGCTTGAGCATCAATAGGAAAGTACAGGTCAGCAAAACCAAGTGGCAAAAACTTGTAGCTGCAGTTTATAAAAGATTAAGAAAATAATTGTGCTCAGAGTGTGAAATGCAATCATGTAGCCAAACCTGTCTGATAAGGACTGTGGCTGAGCAGAGGCAGCCCAGGACCAGACTAAGATGTGATTCAGCCCTTTGAAGTCTCGTGAACTAATTCTTATTATATCCATATATGATTTCTGTAGCTGGTGAAAAAAAATCCCATGCAAAATCCAAAAATCCCAGGTGCTCTCCTGCCTCTCCAGACACAGAACTGGGCTCTTGGCTGCAGAAATTCCTTCTGGTCTGACTTCCTCGGAGCCAAGAGGAGCAGGAGAGAGCGTTTGGAGGGGGACTCTGTCTCTCCCTGTCTCAGGGCTCAGGTGAGCTTTGCTGAGTGTTTAATTTGCAATCCTCAGGCTTTGCCTGGGCAGGAATCTAACAGGGCTTTGTTGGTTTGGTCGCTCGACCTTGCTTTGTCAAATGCTTTTGTCAAGTCTTTAATCAAGACAGGACTAGTCATACTCCACCCTGGTGGCTCAGCAAATGTTGAAGACCTTTTGGCCCTTCCTTCACCTTCCAAAGGTGTAGGCATGTTGGCAGAAAAGCTCCTGAAGGAGCTAGAGGATGGGAAGCTTTAATTCCCATTCCTGCTCTTTAGCAGGACCACCTGGTGTAGGGCATTTCTCTGGAGTTCCCAAGAACTCAGCAGCCTGGACAAGTGGCCACTGCCTGCAGGTACTTGCTTGACTCCATGGCATTTTCCAGTCATTCATTAAGATTTCTTCATGCTAGAACATTAACATCAAATGAGATACACTTCCCTCTGCTCTTACCCTTGTATATTCTTGCTGCTTGCTTTCAAAGTGATCTTTTCTTCCATGAATAAAAAAAAGAAACAACAAAACAATAGGGGAAAAATATCTTTGAAATGCCTAAGAGATGAAGTTACTCCTTGAGAGCGTTAAAGCTACAGAGGAAACATGAAGAATCGAGTTTGACACACATGACAAATATTGAAAGGCAGCTAAAGCTAAAAGGCAACTCCTTGAAGACTTTGGATCATTAAGAAAGTACATGAATGGGTTGAAATTCTTGAAAGAAAACCTATCCCAGGCTCACTTCTTTGGATCAGTGCCAGGGCTGTGCATTTGCCTCCCAAACTCTGATGTCTGAAGGAAAATCCATCTCCTCTTATTTCCTAAGGTTGGGAAGGATCAGTGAGCTGATGAACGGGGGGGGGGTTCCTGTGTGTTCATTTGTGTGTGCACAGAGGGCTTAGAGCAGTATCTGGGAGCCCATAAATCCTGGCTCACTTTGCCCCAGTGAGGGTAAGACCAGCAGCTCTGCTTTGGCCCAAAGGGTGACCACTGGAGGGTCAGGCTGGGCTTGCAGATCGTTCCCAGGTCTCCTCTGGATGGCTTCACTTCCACTGGAAAGTGCTTGGATGGAAATCCAAGGTCATGGCTGCACACAGTTCCACGTGGATCTCCTCAGACCTCTGGGTGTGGCACAGAGATGTGGATGTGGAGCTCTACACAGTGAGGGCTGACTCCTGAGGTGATTCCTCCCACTCTTAAGAAAGTGGCTTGTTTTGGCATTAGAGGTGAAGTCACCCACCTTCTGTCAAGGGCAGCTGCACCCTGACCCCATCCTCAGCTGAGAGCCTTTGGGTTCTGTAAGAGGTGGATGTCTCCTGGCTGGCCTGAGCAGAGCCTCGCTGCTCTCCATCAGCTCTCCCTGGCTTAGGAATGGTGGCAGGCGGAGGAGTTGAGCTCCAAGTGGATGTCTGATCCAGAGGGTGACCTTACGGACCATGGAAACTTCACATGTGAAATATTGGAGACCACACACCTTCCTGTGTCTCTGCACAGCTCTCACACAAAGGGTCCAGTGTCCCAGGCTGTGCAAAACACCCCAACAACAATTAGGTGACTCAGCTCCCCCGGTTCACACCCAGCTGGGGGACCACACTTGGCTCTGCAAGGAGAGGGGAGGTTTTTTAGGAAGTGGGTTTGAGGGTGGTTTGGTGTGGGCACTGCAGGGAGAGGTCCACGTGTCCCTCAGGGGGGCTGTGGAGCTGAGCTTTCCCATGGTGGCTGCAGCGATTACAAGCCATCTCACAGGATCAGGCTCTGTCCTTCCTGGCACTCACAGTTCACAAATAATTTCCAACTGGTTTAGTAGAAATAGCCTGTACAGCCCTGGATGTGAAACATCTCCCAGCTTGCCTTGAGCAAGCTGCAATCTGGGAGCTCCAAATTTCACAGCTGTGGTGAGACAGTCCTTAAAATCTCAGGGACAGAAATGGCCCTGTGTAAAGCAGAAATTGTAAGTTTTGGCCCCGTCTCTAACCTTTGGAGAGTTGCCCAGCTTCTGACAGTCTGTGATGATGTCTCTGTGGAGGAAATCCTACGCTGAAGAAAAGCATGTTGCTTTCTCCCAAAGTTATATTCTTCCTTTCATTCGGCCACCAGAAAGGACACTTTGTCATCTTGACAGATCTTAAATATTCCCTCCTAATTTTATGGCAGGCAGATATAGGGAAAAAAATTAAGGATTATTCAGGAGTCTTATTTATGGCTAAGGATATAAGGGATTTGAATGGAAATAACAATTAAACTCAAGAAAAAATTCACACTACAGGTCACTGCAATCCCAACTTTTCCCCTCATGAACTCAAGCCGGGGAGGCTTTCTTCCCCTTTGTGATTTAGACTTTGCTAAACTTCTCTGAAAATAGTTCATATATCACAGAGAAGAATTTCCATAGGGAACATAAATACATCCGTGGAAAGAAGGGAAAATTTTTCCTTGTCTCTGGGAATGGATGAGAAAGAAAGACAGTTGACGCCAGATATTAATGATGAAGGGAGGAATCCATCCAAAGAAGGAATCTATTGAGAATACTAAAACTACCCTAGAGTCACAGACATATAAAAATCTAGTATGGAACAATGACTTTTCCACTAATACAGGCTTAGATTCAAGAAAATATTTAAGCACATGCTTAAGTCAGTCCCTGTTTGGAACAGCCCTTCAGTGAATTGGTAAAGTGAACTTCAGCTTTGTGGATGTGTTTTTCAGCTCTGAGGATCCCAGCTGGCATTAACGTGCCTACAGTTAAGTACATGCTTAAGGACTCTCTGGAGGGGAGATCTTTTCTTCTAGTGGGACCACAATAACAAATTTTTCAATTTTTTTGCTCCTGGAGGAGTTTGTACTAAATTTGTAGTTCAGTAGACAATGTTGAGAACATTCTGAGCTTACCGATCAGAAGAGAAGGAAGTTGGATCAGTCTTAAGGAAATAAAACCCACATCATCGAAATATTTATGATTTATACACTGAGATATAAACATGGGTCTGTTGTGTATATGGATATATGGACATGTACACACCTGCACACGTGCTGGGCTTCATAGGCTGCTCAAATCCAGAGGGTGACAGTCGTGGGTAATGATAGAGGGACAATAATAGTTGGTCTTTTCTAGTAAACACCTCTGCAAAACAGAGCTGGTGATCCCTTCGCAGACAGGAGTGACTGGAGCCTCCCAAGCGACTGAGTGGGGCAGGGAAACATTCCTGCCTTCCTTTGGTGGATGGGAAAGCAGAGACACAGTCATGACAGCCACGCACGGGCAAGTTCAGGCAGACCCGAGCCCTCATCATGCCGCCTGCACCAGCCACAGCTGGCATGGCCAGTGCCACGTACACTCCATCAGGGGGTCCTCCTGCCATCCATCCAATGCCCTTGCCATAGGAATTCCCCCCCTCTTTTGTAGCCCACTTGCCAAAGTCTCGTGTTGACGTTTTCCGCCTCAAAGAGCCACCACCAGAGCACCTTCTGCCAAGTTTCACACGTGATCTCATGCCCCTGTGTGTGTGTCTCCATCCTCACGATGGGGAGGAAGCAGTCAGTGAGTGCAGGTGGTGTTCATGTGCTCATACAACTTTATATCAGCACTTCACTGCCTAATCCCGCAGGAGACCCCGCTGGTGACGAGCTGGGGCTACGTGTCAGCCACGAGGACATGGCTCTGGCATGCTGCAACCCGGCACAAGAATTACAAAGCAAAACACACAAACCTTCCTCAAGAGATTGGATTTGACATAGCTGGGTGAACAGTTTAATTGGGTTATTAACACGTCTCCACACTGACATCAAGAGCATTAAACACTGTGTAAATAGATTGGGGCCAAGAGCTCTGCCAAGGTGCTGGAGGCAGGTGGGAACGCCTCTCCCACGTCCCTCTGGGAGCCCCGTGGCTTGCTGCTCTCTGCAGCTGGGACATCCCTGGCCTCTGAGAGGGAGGTGGTGGAAGGCAGGAGACAAAACCACAGCTGTGTCACGGTTAGAATCATAGAATATTCTGAGCTGGAAGGGACCCACAAGGATCACTGAAATCCAACTCCTGTTAAAGAAGAAGACAGGGTAAGGTCCACACCAGCCTCACTCGGCTTATTCTTTTGCAGAGCATCCTGGGAGCTGAATTGAGGTATTCTAAAATGGTTTAGAGACCACATTCCTACCACAGTCTTCTTTGGTTTCATATCACCAATACTGGCTGCTTCTGCATCCATCGGGGTTCTCAGAGCTGCTGGGGTTTCTCCTGCTACCCCGAGGTACTTCCTCCTTGCACATGGTAGAACCAAAGGACGGTCTATCTGGACAGGGGGTTTGGGACATTTTCTGCCCAAGTGCACGGGGTTGTCCTGTGGCAGCAGTTCCTCCACCGCCTTTGCTGTGAGCCAGCGTCAACACTTGGGTGAAGGGATGTGTCTGTCACTCCACAAACCTGTGCCTCATGTCCCGAGGGAGCGCGAGGATTAGCAAGGCACTTCAAAGCGTTGTGTAATTGCACTTTCACTCAACTCACACGGCTTTGTTTTCTTAATTTTCAAAAGAAATGTCAGGCGAGCCTCCAGGGACAGGCGAAAGGATCCCTCTTATGGTGACACGGGGTAGAACAGAGCCCGCACGTCCTTGTCCGCGGACGGGACTGGCTGGATCCGGGATCATCTCGTGCCTGTGAAAGTGAGGGCAGAGAAATCCGCTCTGAATTCAGCCCCCTTGGGCTTTTGAACCTGCAGCACTCAGCTCTCACTGCTGCTCTGCACCCGTGTGCTGGATCTCCTCTCTCTGGCTGAGCCTGTGGGTGAGAGCCGGGTCTCCTGCATCCCCCTTCCCCTCCAGCCACTCCACAGAGGGATTCTGGGGTGGGCTCAAGGTGGTTTCCTGCCTCCCTGGCCTCACATGCAGAGGAGGTGATGCCTTTCTTCTCACACACTAAATTACTAATGTGAGTAATTCTAATTCCCTTTAGTCTGTTTATTGTTCTGCTTCTGAGGGCTTAAAGCTTGGGACAGAGGAGTCTGGAGGTCCCACCAGCAGCTGGAGGATTGGTGCCCACCTCTCCTCCTCCCTGCCTTAGTGGAACAGGTTGTTAAGGGTTATAAATGCTTTGAGAAACCTGAACACAAGAGGAGAAATCAGAGATAGTCGTTGGATTCCTTTGGCTGCTATCTCATGGAATACCAATAGCATCTGCCTTAGGGTAGCTGTAGCCTCACCCTCTGCCTGGCTCAGCACAGGGCTGTGGTACAGTCCTAAATCCTGCCTTCAAGTACACCTTGGTCGTCATGTGGAGCACAAGTCAGATCTTGGGATCCCTGATTCTGCCATAGGATTCATGTTTTTTCAGGCTCTAACATGGAAAATAAACCACCCACCTTCAGGAGAAAGTTTTAGGCTTTTCTTCCAAAGATGCAGGTTGTGCAGAAAATGGCAGTGGGAGATTTCACGCAGGAGAGATTTGGATTGTCAAGTCAAATTGTGTCCAAGCACAATCAACCACTTCATGTGATCTTTAACACCATCTTGAACTTTCCCTGTTTTTTTCCCCCCTCTTCATCACTGTGGAAAGGCTCTGACTGACAGAAATCATTCTCTACCTTCCTTCCACAGGTGAGAGTTTATCTGCTGACCAGATCCTGGCTCTGGGGATGTTCTCTTTTACTTTATTTAATGCATCTTCTTGCTGGGAAATGTATTTTGAAAAGAGAATGAGCCATTGACTGAGAAAAATGAAACTGGTGCATCACAGAAGGTAAATACTGGGAACTGGTTTACCCAGTTTGAAAATATGTTCTGTTTTACTTCTCCCCCTGTTCCTGGTGAAGAGTGAACTGTCATCTCTGATGGTGTTCTGGGCTCTTGTCATCTTGGTTGGGACTTAGAAGTGCAGAAATTGAAAGGAAGAAAAAACCAACAAAGAAAAACAAAGGAATGTTTTGAATGTTGAGTCCTTGTGGTGGGATGCCAGTTGGAGGTGCTGGGTGAAAGCACAGGATTAAGCAGATTGCCTTGCTCATCCCTAGAGATATTGTTCCCAGTAAATCAGCTTTGCTTCTCGTGGGTGTGAGGTGAACTCAAAGCTTCTCTCTCTTCACAAATTCCACAAAAACTTCTCATCTGATAAAGACTTCTCTTCCTAAGTGGAATAAAATTCATAGGATCGAGCCACTGTTAGATCTTGCCATTTTGATTCATTAAGATATGGAAATTTTGGCTCTTTTGGTACATTAAAGGCTGTTTCTCTGCCTGGAGTATCTCTCCCAGCTGTAGATCCCAGACTAGGGTTTGCTTGTGGCATTTAAAAGGGCACTTGCAAGCCCAAGGGAAGCTTAGCCATCCAAGTGGGACCTGCTGCCAGAAGTGTGCTGAGCAGAGTGCTCAGCACCGAAAGGATTTGAGAACTTCAGGCACAGGAACATATTTTTTGTGGTTTTTTTTTCTTCTATTTTCTTCTGAATTTATCTTTCTCTTTTCCCTGCTTTCTCAGCCCTGGTGCTAATAAATTAGATTATCACTTGTTATAGACCCTTTCATCCTTCAGAGAACTGCACTGGAAGCTGAAATGCTGCCCAAATCGGAGGGTTGTGATCTCCTTTAAGACAAAAGGAGAGGGAAATAATTTGGTTCTCATCCTTTAAAAAATCCTTTGTTTTTTTTTAAGGAATCATGAGGTTATATGATATGTTCCAAATTTTTCCCATTTACATGGGAATGGCAGCAGGTTAACCATTATCCTGAGAGTCAGCAAAAGATTTCTTCACATTTCAAATTCTGACCAAATGGGGGGAAAAAAAAAAAATGCCCTCCCCCCTTGTTTGTCTGGCTGACTGTAATTCACAGCATTTGGGAACAGCAAAGAAGGTGACAGAAAAACATCACCCTGCAGGTGCTATCACAAAACAGTCACTCCTGGGACTGGCTGCTTTCCTTCCCCACTTCCCAGGCTCCCAACCCAGTGTGTGGGAGCTGCTTCCCAGGGGGCACAGGGCAGGAGAGCCCATCTCTGCCCTGGGAAGATGGGGCTCATCACCATGTTTTCTCACCAAACAGATGCTCAGGTCAACAAGCAAGCACACAAATAAACTTAATAACCAAAGTTTTTGGTAGTAGAGCTCCTGCAAAATGCAGAATCCACCGGCTCTGTCAAATAGAGGGGATACTCTGCTCCCATCTGATAAGGTGAGAGTCTGTCCAAAAACAACACTGCCAGGCCCATGATCTCATCCACCCAACCAGGAACAGTGCAAAGAAGTGAGAAACGAATATGAAAAGAGAGAGATATCCAGGAGACAGGGTGAATAAACCCTGAGGAACACAGGAGTCACTGACAGCAATAATAAACCAGGAAAAACAAAGCTCGGCATTATGCGAGCGCTGATTCTGCTCTCCCTGGTATCAATAGGAATCTGGCAGCTGGGGGGATGGCAGGAAGGCTGAAGGCTCAGGATGGAACTATTTTTGATGTGAACTTTTCACCTGCTCACACTTAAAGAGCAAATTGTGTGGCAGAGAGGTGACACTCACGTGGCAGCGTCACCTGCACGGAGAGAGCAGGGTCTGGCCATTGCAAAGCCCAGGAGTGCAGGAGAACGAGCAGTGAATGCTGTGAATGAGGAGGATAACAAGCAACTCACCTTTCCCTCCCCCCATGGAAAATTTCTTCTTTGAACATAAAATTTTACAGGACAAACCCAAAATGAGCATTCTCACGTTCTGCCTTTTCATTGCTGTTGCCAGCTCTGGTCTCAACCTGCTTCTGGTCGCAGCAGTGACACAGTCCCAAGTTTACAAGTGGGAAGTGAAGGACAAGGAGACTAAAAGATCCAGCCAAGGCCACACGGGAAGTTGGTAGCAGAGTTCTGAAGGCTGAAAACTCTTGTTAATCTCAGTGGCAAAATCAACCCCACTTATGTGCTTTTGAAACAAAAACACGTACTTTTCCTCTCTAAGGGAAGTTGTGAGAAACCCCAGCAAATATTACAGAAACAAAATTCCTGAGACCCTTAAACACCTTATTAATCCTGCCCATGTTTGGCACCTGTAAATCTTCCATTTATAGTCAGATTTGTGCCATTCCCTCTAGGTTTGGGCAATACTGCAAATAGCCAAGTACATGTAAATACAGAATAAATGAGAATTTTTATCCATTATACATTACTACTGTTTATGTTCATCTCAGACACCCAGTGAGGCTTTGTGGATTGTAACTCCTGGTGCCTACCCAGCAAGAAGGAAATACTCAGCCAATAGCAGAGAATTATCTTTGCATCTTCAACAGAGATGCTTATGACATTTGCTAAAAAGATTGTTGTACCATAGAAGGAAACAGAAAATTGACATGTTTTAAGGCCTTTTGAACACAAGACAGAAAACAGCAGGGTGGAAAGTTTACACAGAAATTGCTTCTGAGAAACTGACACCAGGAAAACGAGAAACACATTTCCTTGGTGGAGCAAGGATTTGGATTTGCAGGGGACACAGGGAGACTACACCAATTTTAACAAGTGACAAGGAAGAAAATGATGCATTTCCTGCAAAGAGAATAAAACCAAACAGGAAGTTTTGCTGCGACAGGAGTGAGAGTCATCTAAAAGCAACCAGGAAAATAGTCGGGAATTCCTGGTGGAGCCGGGGATGGGGAGGAGAGGACAGCTGAGTCCAATCAGCCTAGCCAGGACTCTCGTGCTCCTCCTGTCATGGGCTGCTACTTGATGTCTCTTATCATCTGCATCGGCCCCATCGAGACGAGCCGTGTTCTTAATGAGCTGATATATGAGACAGTGAGAGCTGGGGCTTAGAGAGAATATTGTACCTTCAGAGAGGCCATTTCTCAAACTGAACAAATGGCCTCTGAAGCTGCTGCTGACTCAGGGTAACGGATGATCTGTCTGAAGGCTTTTTTTTTAGGTCCATGTGTAGAAAAGACACATTTTTAAATGAGCTGCAGTGGGAGCAGCAGGTACTGTGATGGGGCACTGCAGCCTTGTGGAATCAGGCTCACCCCATATCCCTGCTGATTTCCATGCCTTGCCTTGGGATGGGCTTCTCTCTGTGTCTGGGGTTGTGTCCCACTGCAGCTGCATGTTTTGAAAGTCATATCATGGAGTCATCATGGAATCACAGAATGGTTCAGCCTGGAAAGGACCCTAAAGATCATCCCATTCCACCCCCTGCTATGAGCAAGGACATCTTCCACTAGACCAGGTTACTCCAAGCCCCTTCCAACCTGGCCTTGGACACTTCCAGGGATGGGGCAGCCACAGCTTCTCTGGGCAACCTGTGCCAGGGCCTCACCATCCTCACAGAGAAAAATTTCTTCCTAATTTCTAATCTCACAAAAGGTTCTTTGGTCATATTTGCTCCATCACCTGGATGAAGCTTCACAATGTCTTCAAGGAAATATTTCCCAGTCTGTAATTCTTCACCCACACAGCTCAAATATTTTAGCACAGTGTGGGAGAAGATCCTGTGCTCATGATCTCAGAAACAAGGGTTCCAAAAGAGTTAAAAGCCACATTTGCCTTTAATGTGGGACATCCAGTTTGGGAAGGCTGCTCTGGTCTGGTGAAGATGCTCAGGTTGGAGCTGGGTGCTCTAGGAGGGAGATGGACACCTGGAATGATTCCACTCAAAAACAGGTGCTGAAGTTTTCCTGCACAGGTGCAAGGCAGAATACCTGGGTCCTGTGAAGGACAATGAGTGATTTTAAGTAGCAGGTCAATAAGCTGAGGGACACATGGCATTACCCATTTCCCAGCCCCCCCCAGGGCCCCTGTCCCTGTCCCTGTCCCTGTCACAAGGGCACACAGTGATAGAACAAGGGTGAATGGCTTTAAACTGAAAGACAGCAGATTTAGATGGGATGTTGGGAAGAAATTGTTCCCTGTGAGGGTGGTGAGGCCCTGGCACAGGTTGCCCAGAGAAGCTGTGGCTGTCCCATCCCTGAAAGTGTCTAAGGCCAAGTTGGACTTGGAGCAACCTGGTCCAGTGGAAGGTGTCCTTGCCCATGTCAGGGGTTGGAACAAGATGAGTTTAAAGGTTCCTTCCAACCTGAACCAGTCTGTGATTCTAACACAGTTACAATGCAGTGCCTGCTCAAGAGGCACAGCTCTATGGACACAGTTAATTTCCTTCCAATCCACAAAATTATTATAGTACTGGGTTTGAACAACATTAGGAAAATGATGCAATGGATACAACAAAAGCTGCAGTTATCCTGCAGGGATTTCAGTGTAATAATATTCAGGCCGACATAATCAACAGAATCTCTGAACTGTTCAAGTTTCAGCCAACATTGGCAATTAAGAAATCTTACCATGAAATGTAACTTAACTCCTTATTAGCACTTGGATCTCTATCAGGAACACTGAAAAAAAGTAAAATAAAAAATAAAATCCAAGAGCATTTTTCAAATTAACAGCCTTGAGGGCAATATAATGTAAGTTCAGCCAGAGCGGATCGAGTAGGAATAGTTAATTTAGTTCTAGGAAACTTAAGAATCCCTCATCTCCTCATCAGCAGTAACTTGCTTGTTAAAGGAAGACAAATGAAAATGTTAATCAGCAAAGATTCACACTGGGGGATTGCTTGGAATGAATCACTCCTACCCGGCAGCCCTGGCGAGGTCATGTGTATGTAACCGGCTCTGCTGCCTCCAAAATGCTCCAAGCTGGAGAAACCTGACTTTAAAAGACCTGTGCCACAGCCTACTTGGCACAGAGGATTTGTCACATCTGGACAGGGTGGCTCCACAGCCGTGACCAGCGCTCTCGGTGTTGGCAGTGCTCTGAAAACTGCTTTTTCATGGGTCTGTTTTTCACCCAGCTCTTGGTTGGGGCTGATGAATGTGCCCTATGTTGGATTTGACATTGGTCCTTGAGTATATTTTGGCTGTGTGGGGATGTTGTGCACCTTGGGGTAGGGGAGGCAATGCCCGTGGGGGTACACGGCCAGTTAAACAAGTCTAAGGAATTATAGGACATTTAAAATTTTGTTAGTTTTTCTTTTCTGTTTTTTCCCTCTCTTTTTTAACAGAAGAACCAGCTCTGGCTGGTTATATGGACCTCAGATTTAAAAATAGCTGGGTTCCTTCCTGTCTGAGGTAGAGAGAAAGATATAAGCCTGATTTATTGGCTGTCCAGTAGACTTTATATTCAATTTCCTCTTGTCACATTCCTATCAAGTAACTGCATGAGTGTAGCAGAGACAGGGTGAGCCTTTACAGAATAAATACATTCATTTACATGATGAATACCTATATTCACATGAATAAAAGTCCCTCTTCAAACACTCAAACAAATAAATAGCAGCCAAACATTGTTAGCAGAAAACCGGTGAGGAAAAGCAATTGCACATATTTTAATTCCACGTGTTTGTGAATACATTTTTATATGGGATGCACTGAAATAAGTGTCCTGCCACATCCAATATAATGAGGGATAAATCCTACTTTCTGGAACACAGTCACATTTTCCCTTTCCTCCTTTCTCTCTGGTTGTGCCTGTGGTGGCTGATGCTGCACAGTGAGAACATGAAATCATTAAGGCTGGGAAAGACCTCCAAGATCACCAAGCACCAGCACCACCACCATGGGATTAACCCACGTCCAGAAGTGCCATATCCACACATTTTCTGAGCACTTCCAGGCATGGTGAGTCCACCACTTCCCTGGACTCAGCACAACCAGGTATACTGTCTTTCCTGGGGGAGGAAAACCTCCCAGAGAGGTTTTGCCTGAGTGCAAACACAGGATTGGCTAAGCCAGACTTGCTCAGAAGCAAATCTGAGAAGCAAAACCAGAAATAAATACATTTAAAAAAAATTAAATGCATGAGATTTAAAGTTTCTCTGCAAGTAGCATCACAGTTTGAGGCAAGGTCTGCAAAATTTCTGCTGGGCTGAATGCAGGTGTGGATTTCCCTTGTGGGGTGTTTTCACTGAGAATAACTGTTTGTTTCATGTCCAGAAGGTCCAAGCGTTTCTATTTGGGCCATCAAGCAGGAACAACACCAAGAGCTCCATTTTACATTTCCATGGGTTCCAGTAGCTGGCTAAAGCTTCCACAAACCTCACATTACACACACAAACAGCTCTCACTTATCACTTCCATCATATGTTAAAAATTTTCTTCTTTTCAGAGAAAACTTAGCCTTTTGAAAGTAGGTTTATGAACTCACACGTATTTATGGAACTGGGACAGAGAACTGACATGAAATGTTCTCAGGATGATGGATGCAATCCTGTCTCCAGGGAAAAAAATTAGGAACTCAACCAAGGAAAAACACTCTGGAAAACTTCACATCAAACAAGAAAACGAAGGAGTGAGAAGAAATGAAACACATTTCAGATTATGAAAAGGGAGTTAGTTAATGTCTGAGTTTTGTCTGATGCCCTGGTGATGGCCATCAGTGAAATCAGTGTGGGGGCACCCAAGCCAAGCTCAGGAGAAAGGCCAGCATGAGGATCATTGCAATGGTCAGTCCCGGGCACTGAAATGTATCCAGCTTGATTTGCTCCAATGAATTCAAAAATACTTTCCCTGTGTTGTATTAAATATAAACAAAGCCTTCACTTAGATTGCATATTCTCCTGTACAAGTATGTTATTTTAATTTCCCCCAAGAGCTAAAAAAAGAACCTTTTCCTTTTTTTTTTTTTTTCCTTTTTATTTGATATACATAATGTAGGCTGGCAGCATTAGTGTAAGTGTTTTCTATTCATGGTTTTCTGAAACTTTCTGTTGGAAGGCTTTGAAATCAAACACCCTTCTTTTTATCATATATTACTTCCTCCCCGGGAACCGTTCGGTCTCTGTGCAGCGATCCCATTAGGCTTTTAACTTTCATATGAAAAAAAAGAAAAAACAACCCTCCAAAAACCTGTGATAAAAATGTATTGATGTTTGAACACCATCCAAAGCAGTCAACTTCAAAACCAACACACAGACACACAAATTTTGTGAATGGAAAATGAGAATTTGATTTACCGGGAAGGGAAAAAGCTTTTGCATAGGCAGTAACTGTGTTTAATGGGCCATCTATTGACTTTGGGCATGCCCAGTATAACTGGTGTTTGTAGCAGTGTTTAAGACTAATTTTCCAAAGGAATGGACCATGGTTTTATACAAACCACAAGTGACACAAGTGACTTGTAGGCTGGATGGTGTCTGCAGAATTGTTTATTCTTGCAGCACTCAGGGAGCCCACGATGGCTGTGGTTCTACTTGCAGACTTAGAGGTGGCATCAAAGAGGTAAAAATAGATTTGAAAGACTTCAAACTATTGTACACAGTTAAGAACTTGAAATTGTGACCTTAATGGATCTCCTTGGTGTTCAAAATGTGGCTTTGGCTTAAATTTTATGAAATATTTCTCTTCAGACCCACTCAGGTCTGTCCTTTTACCATTAATTATTTCAATGGACTTGGAATATCCTCTTCAACAAGTGTTTTTCACATTTATGAGATAAACTAATTTAATAGTAACAGTAATAGTAATGATGATGAGGAGGAGGATAACAACAACAAAAATGGTGTAAAATTAAAGCCAAAGATCTGAAATGAGCTAGCTCCTCATCCAGGCTCTTGTGCATCCTAAAGGACCTGGCCAAGTGTTTGGGATGCAAAAAAACTTCTCAGACAGTAAAGAGCAGGAAACACAGAGGACTCAAGGTGCCCAGACTGAATTAGGTCATGTTTATTATTGGAGCATCTTGAAGAAGCATCTACACATGTGTCCCAGAGGACACGTTATCCTGGGTTGAGACTCTATTTTCAAATCCAGCTGCATAAATGCCAAATTTCTGTTAGGGGTGATGACCCCAGTAAGACACAAGGGGTTAGACCCATCTCATGGCACCCTCAGTTCACCTGATTTATGCCCAAGTTGCCTTTTTCTCTGCTGGTGTTCAGCAGTTCCCAGAGGACAGCGGATCCCACTCTCTCCTGCCCTCCAATATCTACATGACTACTCCATAGTCACCAACCAAAACACCTTGGCCAGGTAAATCCTGCAATGCTGCTTCTGTTCCCTGACTGGAAACACACCCAAACACCTCCTGGAGAAGCACATGAAACCCTGCTAATTTAACACATCCCTTTCATTCCCCGGGACACCCACACCTGCACCAAAAAATCAGGCAAACAGTCTTGGTGATAATTTAGAGAAAAACCAAGTTCAGGAACCTCAGAAGTGATCTCACTAAAATCAAACAAACTGCTGGTGCTTGACATAATTAAGGGTGTTTGGTTTGGCTCTCGAGCAACAAAACAGCTACACACAGAAAAGTGGTTGCAGCTTTTGTCCTAACAAATAGGAAGCATCATTTATTCCCTACCAGCTCTGTATCAATCCCCTTCTGTTAAAATCTTTCAAACATTTCTTCTTCCTCACTTTTCCTGGCACTGTAGAGCAAAAGCAGTGTTTGACAGGTATTAATTTTGAAAACAAATAGTAGATTTTCAGATCAGCTGCCGATGAGAAGGCAGGGAAAGAGCAAATTGCAGGTTGGTTTAATTGCAAACTGGGAATTTTATAAACAAAATACACACAGAGTATCATTTATAATCATGAAGCAGGCCAGAGCAATAATTACGATAAATCCTTTGTCAACCCTACTAAGAAGTCTTTTATGAAGTAGTAGGGGATTAATTCACATTCTAGACAATGGTTCAATAAAATGCTTTCCAGTTTCTCTGACATATGGAATTCCACATGGGCTGCAATCAGATGTTCCCCAAAATGGCACTTTTTCATTGCTTAACTACTTGACAGTTTAACATAAACAAGCACTGAATTCATTAAGCTGCAATTTTTAAGCTTTCTAATTAACTGAAACAGCTGAAGTTTGAGTCTTCAAACACATGTTAAAGGCTTAATTTTCAAGACATAAACCACTGTAAGGCCTGCAGTTTATTAACATTTGAGGTGCTCAGCAGAGAACCTTTCCCTGTGTTGTTCTTCTGGTTCTGCAAAATGTGGACTTACAGTATTTTAACATAAAGTTTTTTAACAAAAGAACAGAATATCTTGTTTTTATGATGAAAGGCATTATTGCTTTGATTTAGAAACAGAACCTTTTTGACTATGAGCTCCCTGATTTTTTTGGTCCAGTCTTATCAGACTATTTTTATTGCTCCATTAAATGTCCTGCAGCTTCCTTAACAACACTCAACTAAACTTAACTAAATTTCACTAAAGGTATTTAATCACTGTTTCTCAAAACCCAGCCAACTCTCTGCTCTGTGTGATTCATGCCACATTCACAACACTCCATTCAATATTTTGGATGCAGTCTTGACCCCAGAGAAGGGTGTTTTAACCCACTGAAAGGGTCTTTTAATCTTTACCATGACTTGGGAAATGTGCTTCTGGAAGCAACTAGGCTTTAATCCTTCTATAGTCTTAAGTATTTAAAAAAATGGCTTTAAACTGAAAGAGGGAAGGTTTAGATTGGATATTAGGAAGAAATCTTTCCCTGTGAGGGTGGTGAGGCCCTGGCACAGGTTGCCCAGAGAAGCTGTGGCTGCCCCATCCCTGGAATTGTTCAAGGCCAGGTTAGACAGGGCTTGGAGCAACCTGGTCTAGTGGAAAGTGTCCCTGCCCATGGCAGGGAGTGGAAAGACATGAGCTTTATTGTCCCTTCCAACCCAAACCATTCCATGATTCTGTAATGCATTTTATTACACAGGAAAAATTGGGTAGGTCAGGTGACTGCTAATATGTCATCATCCCTTGGACCTGTATGATTCTTGCTTACAGCCAGGTGAGACCAGAAATGACTGTAACACTGTAGGTACTTGGTTGCTCTAAAGGTGTTTTTGAACTCAACCCCTTTGAACTGGATTTGGTCACCTTTTAATTCTTAACTTGAAGTAATCACAGCAACAGCATCACTTTAAATAGGGGCAGACACAGCATCTCTGTGACCTGAGGACCTCATGGCTGTGGCACCACAGCAAAGATGTATCAGAGCTGACGGAGGGAAGAAAGGCATTTTTGCCCTTCTTGTCCCACCAGTTATGGATGGAGTCTATTCAAAACAAGTCTGACATGACCTCTGTCATTTCAGGAGACACTGAACTGAGCTGTGGTGGGACTTGTCTTGCTCAGCACGGATGGTGAGCTGTGCCCTCTTCTTTCACATGAGATAACAAATCTGACCCAGGCACCAGGTGCTCTGTCCTGCCTGTGGGTTTATGTGTGAAATGTGAAGAGAGGAGGAAATGGCAGGAAGTGAAGCACCATCAGCAAAACTTTCATGTGGGTTTTGTTCCCAGGAAACCACTTCCTCTGTTTGTACGGGCTGGAACAGGGATGGGACTGCATGGGGACTCTCGCTCTCAGCTAATTTAGCCAAGCCAGGAAAGCCATGGCACCCAACAAAAATCAAAGGAGGCATTTTTCTTTATTATTATATGTTTATCTGAATTCTGCTGTCATGGAGTTTTTGTTGTATGGGAATTTCCCTCCTCCTCTTTTTCCTTTCTTCCCCTCCTTATTTTTTCCCCTGCCAAAACTTATTACAGTGACATAAATTTTCAAGAGTTTGGACCAGAGGAAAAAAACCCAGAGTAAACTCTTGTGAATGGGGAACTAACTGATAGATTTATACCACGGAGGAGCACAACAATGCACAGTTGGACTAATACTTGGATAAATGACATGGTTCCTCAGTGCTCCCTGATTTCAATGATCACTTGCCTACTGAGGGTGAGGCACCTTCCCAAGGGATAAAGCCCAGTAGATTTCTGGAACATTCTGGCACATTCTTCTGTACTCAGGTAAAAATGCACCCTACATCTATGCACATTAGTATTTAGTGATGATTAGAAGGTTAATTTTCTTTTAGTTTTTTAAAAGAAAAATATTTAGTGGGAGAAAATGAAGAGAGATCACTGAAGCCTCATGTCCCAAGGGGCATCTGGAAACACACACAGTGTGGAGCTGACACTGGCAGGACGTGGAGCTTTCAAGGGCTGGGAACTGCTGCCTTTCCCTGCTGACCCAGCATCCAGCCCCTGGGATGGTGGTGTGCCTCAGCACAAAAAGCTCCTGGAGTGGGAAGAGGCATTGCAGTGGTGCAGTGTCACCTGCCAGCTTGCAAAAAGCCAAACCCAAGCCAAGCCGCATCCCGGGGCCAAAGGCTTAGCGAGGTTAGTCACCAGCAACCAGAGCATCCCAAAATAAACACCAATGTGTTTTTTGTTCCTAGGTTTGATGGTTGCACCCCTTGAGCAGGGACAGCCTGGAACAACCTCCCTGGAGCGCCTCAGAATTTGGTTTGGAGTTAGAAGTAAGGCCTTAAGTCAATTAACAGCTGTTGGAAAAATCCATGCTAGGGAAGACGTGGGCAAATTGTGAGAGCAACCACAGCTCACTTTGTTTGGGAGAGCTGGGGATGGTACAGGGGAGAAAAGATCAGGAGCTGCATCCCAGAGCAGCATTGGGAAGCACAGAACAAACCAGCTCTGAAATTGCTGCTGCCCTGTCTGCTACCACCCTTCCTCCTTCTGCTCCTCTCCGTGGGGACGCATCATAGCTGGAGACCAGAGAATAACTGATAATTCCTCTATTTAAAGGACAATTTTAACCTCTTTCTGTTCAGGATCATTGCCAGGCCAATCACTCTGCTCTCAAAGAGCATTTCAGCAACATGGTTTGTGAAATGCTTCTTCAGGTATTTTGCTGAGCACCCTGATTGCAGATGGATAAGCACAGTGGATCCATTTATGTTCCTTAGCTGGAGGAATGTGGGTCATTTCTGGTGTGAACAGTTCCGCTTAACAGCACAGAACTTTAATTCCTGAAAAATGTGCTGTTGTCAGATAGAAATCATCATTCCATGGACATTAGCTCTGGTGAAATCCAAAGCAAAATGGTTGATGGTGACAGCAGAGCAGCCTGGGGAACCAAGGGTGATGATGGCACTGCTGTTAAGTAAAGGCTTGGGATACATGAAGCTTGCCTGCTGTTCTGAGCCTCTGGCATTGTTATCCCACCCCAATTCCACCACCATTTCCCTCATTTCTTCTCTGTGATGTGGAAAAAGCTGTTCACTGTCCCTCATCTTTGGTACAGCAAAATTTGGCTTGCTTCCATCTCATTCCTTTTTTCCCCACAGTGTAATTATTTAGGCTGGTGCTTGATGTGCAGAAATATTGATGAAATTTAAAGATTAGAAACCAAATTGTGCCAAGGAGCACATATTTCCTTAACTTTTGAGCCATTGCTGGAGGTGGCTCTGATCTTCCCCACCACCCACAGACAGGCTTAACAACATGCAGAATGGTTTTTGCTTTTGTCACTCGCTATTTGCAGATCACTTAAAACAAATCCCTCCACGATGGTGAGAGGGAAATTCAGAAAAGGTTTAGAAGACTCTGCTTGTTTTAAAGAAAACCAAATTCCACACAGCTCCCCGCTCTGCTGTGTTACCCCTGTAGGCCAGAAGCATCCTGGGTGAGGCTGCTCCAGCGAGGTCTTGTGGTTTTGCTAAGAACAACAGACATGGCATAATTACACAAGTAGGTCCCGACCTCCAGCTCCCTCTGATCTCCCATTACATCAAAGTGGTTTGGATCAGGACCAGCACCATAAGTCAGGCTGAGGTCCTCTCTGTCGAGGTGAGGATGGGGTTTGTCCCTTCACTGTGTGACACTTGTGATTCTGCAGGTATTTGGATAACAAGACGCTTGATTGGAGTTTTTGTTGTCTGAAATCACGTGAAAGCTTGGGAGCAATAAGGTAAAATCCCGAGCTCTCATTTATTATTTATTAATAGCAGAAGAAAATGCTTGAGAAAAAAGACATTAGGTAGAAAATTGTTAGTAAAAGTTCTTACTATCATTCTTGTTTTGCCTTCTTAGGTACTCTTTCCCCCCGGGCTGTCTCCACTTAGCCATGAAAATACAGATGTTGGACATAATTTTGGTGTTCAGGGTTAAAATGGATGTTTATTATACAACTATAGGCCTGATCCAGATCCACTGAAGTCACCAAAGGCACAGATGTCACCAAATCCATTTGTAATTAATTTCTTTCTTGTGTCCATGACACAACCTCCAGGTACAATCCAAGCTCTGCATGTTGATGCTCCATCTGCTTCAGATTATGGATGGGCATTTTTCTTTTGCTTGTATGTGAGTTCAAACAAACATCACAAGGACTTTTGCACCAAAACAAAATAGTGAATGGGGATTAAAAAGAGTGTGAGGAAGGCGAAAATAATTAATTAGGCTGAAAAGCAAAATCAATCATTCCCTTCCTCCTTGTCTTTTTAGTGGCTAGGTCTGTCAAAGTCTTCTGAAAAGAAAGTGAAACCACCACTATGCTCCAAAACCCAACAGTTAATAAGCGACTTCAGCTTCATATTGTAAAGGATTTGGGGTAGACAATGACTTCTTTGGCTCACATATAGACCCTACAAAGCATTTAGAGTGTCCCAGAAATTTTTGCCTTCGTTAAGAAACCATATGCCTTTACTGGAGCACTTTTGTAAAACCGCGAGTAAAATGTAATGAGTTCAGCATTTTCATATCATTCTAATTTTCTTAGCTGATATTTGAGATAAAAGACAAAGCCTGCCTTGGTTTCAGTTCAGAGGACGTTCTGTACTATGGCTTCACTTTTCTGAAATACTGATCAAAGCAGAGCTGTGAAATCTTACTATCCCATTGCTAACTGCACTGTTGACTTTGTGCATACTTCCAAAATCCCTGCTTCCCCTTAGACCTTTTGACCACCTTATTAAAAGGGAAAAAAAAGCAAGATATTTGCATTTGGTACTGTTCAGTATTTTCTTGCTGGAAACGGCCTTGCCAGGGAGGTGAAACACGATTTTCCTGTTCTATAATTAAAAGAATAAACCTTTTCCATGGTACCTCCAAGCTTGGTCTGCTCTGAAACATGTGTGGTATCATTTTGCCTACTGTGAGGGATGCAGTTCATTAACCTTGGAGACACCCCCCTCAACAAAGAAAGGAGGAAAATGTCTTACGAATTTTCCCCTCAGATTCTCTGATTATATTAATCCCAGAAGATCTGAACTTCATTTTCTTCCCATCTGGGGCAAGAATCCAGCAGGGAGAAGTTCAGGGTACCCAAATGTTTCCATAACTGTCTCAAATAACTTCATGCATTTCAGCTCAGCAGCTGTGTAACCAAGTGTGGAGGTGTGGGGCTCCCCATCAGGCTCAATTCATCCCTGTCCCTGAGTTTTCCTGGGAGAGGGAATATTTGGGGAGGGGCTGAAGGGTCCTGGGACACCTCACCCATCACCTGATGCCATCTGTGTGGAGATGCTTCCTGTCGCGTTTTTCCCAACAGTTTTCTCCCTCCATAATTTAGATTTTAAATAAAGACAGAAAGGAGCCGTGGTGTTGGTGAAGTGATGAGACTGTCTGTGAAAGCGTCTTCCAGGCAAGGTTTTCATCAGGGAAGGGACCAGCTGGACCAGTTAGACAGTGGGTGGTTTGAGGTGACTCTAAAATGACTCTGCTGCTCTTGGGGTGGTTTTCTGCAGTGGCCGTGGGGATTCCAGACCTACAGGAAACCATAATTTTCATTTCAGCACATTTAACATCCTGGGGACACCCTCATGGGTGGGGGTGATGATTCAGGAGCTGGATGGCAATGCCAGGAAATACACATGAATGTTGTATGGGGTCTAACACCTCAGATGGAGCATCTGCACAAGAACTTTGGGCACACAGGCACCCTCACCCATAGCAGGGGACTCATCTACACACATGTGCAGGGGTGACTGGGTGAGCTGACACTGTGTTCAGCTTGTTTCTGTGGTCTCTGAACATCAGCCTTGAAGTCAATCTTCTTTCCTGGAGGAAAAAATAGTAGTTTTGACATTCCAAGAAATCCCAAAGGGAAAAATACTGAAAATTAAATGGGTTGGTCTCCGTCCAACTCACTTACTCATGGGAGATAAATGATTTCGTATGCTAATGACCATTCCCTCAAATCTCTGACATTTTCTTACAATGTACTTAAGTACAGTTTGTTTTGCTTTCTGTCTCCACAACAATTAGAAAGATTTATATTTTATTGCTCCAGCTATGTTTGCCAGGACCACACTTCCTTTCCTTTTTAAGGGCGCAGTGATATTGTCTGGTACAAGGCACACAACAGAGCTTTCTGAACAGCTAAAATGAAAATAAACAAGGCTGAACTTATCTTGTGGAAGAGGGCAGACACTTTCTCTCGGCACAGTGAAGCCAATAAAGGCTTCTGGCTCTTTTCTCCTCGACAGATCAGTACACACAGAATCAGCAGCAGTTCATAAGCAAGACAACTCTGTCACCTTTCGTGATAACTTAAAATTAATTCCTCCTTCCAATGTGATTATGAAGGGCTAAAACCTGCCACCTTTCCAGGCGCTTCTGGTGGTATGGGCTGATTCCTTCAGTCCTACTGTTTGGCAAAGGGATGCATGTGGAGGAGGGACTGCTGTGTTGGTGCAACCTGGTGGAGGAACAAAGTCCCACTGTGTCCAAGGGCAGGTAGCACAGAGGATGGCTGTTCCCAGTGACACCTTTCCCTGCCTCCTCCACCCGTCTCCCAGCCCTCTGGGTGACTCACATCCCATTGAAGAAGACCCATGGGAGGAGGAGAACTTTCATTTGTGGCCTCCCTGCTGACTTTGCCAACCAGGATGCCGGTGCTAAATTAGCATTGCTGGGTTGAGGCTGCAGGGAATGGAGCTGAGGTCATGATGTTTCAGCCTGGAAGCCAGATAACCCTGGGCTGCAGTGGTGCTCTGCCCACGGCTGTGTGAGGAGCCTTTTCCATCACCCTGTGTCTGCCACGTCTGAGCAGCTCAGCACCACGAGAGGTGCTGACCCCCTGTCATGCTGCTGTGGCCCATTAGGACCCCACTGCCTGCCACTAACTACAAAATCACACAGAATCACTGAATATGCTGAGTTGGAAGGGACACGGGAGGATCATCATGTCCAACCCTTAGCCCTGCACAGACCATCCCCAAGAGTCACACCATGTGCCTGAGAGTATCATCCAAATGCTCCCTGAGCTCTGTCAGCCTTGGTGCTGTTCCCACTGCCCTGGGGAGCCTCTTCAGTGCCCAACCACCCTCTGGGGGAAGAACCTTTTTCTAATATCCAACCTAGACCTGCCCTGACTCAACTTCGAGCCTTTCCCTGGAATCCTATCACTGGTGTCTGCAGAGCAGAGTTCAGTGCCTGCCCCTCCTCTTCCCCTCACGAGGAAGTTGTATCTGCAGTGAGGTCTCCCCTCAGTCTCCTCCAGGCTGAACACACCAAGTGCCCTCAGCTGCTCCTCACACAGCTTCCCCTCAAGGCCCTCCACCATCTTCTCTGCCCTGCTTTGGATTCTCTCTAATGACTTCATATCCATGCTTTTATCATTTTATGCCCCATGTTGTTTCAAAAGCACCATCCCCTTCTGCTGGTGTGGCAGAGAGCAGGGTGGTCAAAGACATCCTGATTCACTGACCAGGACGGGCTGCCCGAGCTGTGGGCAGTGACCGTGGGAGCGCTGCTGGCCCTCTGGAACACAGACCTCGCCAGGGGTGGCCGTGTGTGTGAATTGGCTTCACAGCTCAGCTCCAGCCAAAAATGGGCTGCTAACAATGACCCCATGGCAGGTCGGACCCAGTCTTGTTTGTACAGACAGGGAGAATCCACTGGTTGTGGCTTTCCTGGGAATCATTTGCAGTCCATGAGTAATGTGGACCACAAGATAAAAAAAAAAAAAAAAAAGAAAAATAAACAGAGAGTCTTAAAAAAAGAAGAAAAGACACTGGTGTCACTGTTCTCTGCTATGTGCTATGAACACCTTGAGCAACACCATTACCAAAAGTCTCACTTAAATGAGCTCTACCAGTTTGGAAATTGAAAGCCTGGTGAAAATTATGCCTATAGATCCTTCTCTTTCAGGATCATCACCATTTGCATGGGTTTCATCAGAAAAATTCCAAGTGGTGATGACTGAAATCTGTGACAAATCTTTCCCCTCTCATTTAAACAGGTTTAAGCACTGTCAGTAGTTGGGATCTGCGCCATAGCTGGATGAAGTTCTTAACACCTTAACTATCTCCTGTCTGAAATGTACATTATTTAGGCTAAGGAAAGTGCATTGTATATCCTACATTATATATCCTTTATCATAATTTTCTCCATGGTTTGTAATGACGGACTCAGACCCAGAAATTCAGGTTTTGATTCCTGGCCCCTTCCTTAGACTTCCTGTATGACCTTGGGAAAGTCTCCTTATGCTTCCATTTATCACTCAGTACTTTGGGAAAAGGAAATAAGAGCACAGGATGCTCTTTCGTGGGATGCAAAAGCTTATTGCCAAAAATCTGAATGAGAAAAAATGCCGATCGCTTCCACAGCTGATGAAAGAGCAGAGGGATGCCATGAAGCGTGTTCAAAACTTTAATAATTCCCAGTGGTTCTAAAGATATTTTGGTTTTCTCACCACTAGTCAGCCTTCCTCTGCCATTTGTTCCTGGTGTCTTCCAGCAATTCCTTGCGCAGTGCTCATCTCATTGTCTTCATCTGGTGCCAGCTGAAATATGCAGCCATAATAAAGATATTTTATTTCAAAGCTTCACTCTCTGCTCATGGCCAGAACGTCTGAGCATCTTCCACTGTGTTTCTGCTAATACTACTACTAATAAAAAAAGGCAAATTGAAGGAGTGTCCTCAGCTTGCGTTCAGTCTAAGCTCTGCTTATTTGAGACGGTTTAGGGAGGAGAGAGGATTTTCTTAATTGGATTCCACAGGTCAAGGTGTGTTGTTGGCAACACTTGCCCCATGGGCTTGACACGGAGTGGGCTCAGATGTCTCCAGCTCCACTGGCACAAGATGTGATGGTGACAGTCCCCTGTGATGTGGCTGTGGCTTCCGTTTCCCGTCCTCCCCCTTGGTGGGAGTGTGGCCAGGCCAGCACTGCAGGCAGCATCACCATTCAACAGAACAATAAAGTCTGGGCTCCTATTCCCGAAGGGAAAACGTAAATTGTAAGATTTTTCCTAAAAATATGGATTATGAATGTGCATCCATTTCTATTGTCTTGGTGAAATGTTGTGTTAACTGAGCTTAATCAAACACACATTATTTGTCTCCGTGGATGAAATTCTCTGGCCTGTGTTACCCAGGTCAAACCAGATGATCTAATGGTCCCTTTGGCCTTAAAGTTCCCTGAAACAATGAAATATGGGTTTCATTAATGGAGCTAGACATTTGGAAGAATGAAGTATGAACTACACATATCCTCATAATACATCTTTCAGATTCCTATGGCATTTGTCCATCTTTTTGCCAGACTGCAGTTTGTGCAGTGAGGCAGGGCCCTGATCTCTCTCCCTTGGGAACAAACTCCTGACCCAGCTTTGTCTATTGAAAGGCAGATGTCTGCACTTAACAGTTGGACTTGTGGTCCTTTTCAACTCCGAATATTCTGGGGTTCTAGGATTCTGTAATTGTGACCTTCCAGTACCTGAAGAGAGTCTACAAAAAGATGGAGAGAGACTTTTTACAGGGTCCTGGAGCTCCAGGGCAAGGGGGAATGGCTTCACGCTGGCAGAAAGCAAATTTTAGACTAGATATTAGGAAGAAATCCTTCCCTGTGAGGGTGGTGAGGCCCTGGCACAGGTTGCCCAGAGAAGCTGTGGCTGCCCCATCCCTGGAAGTGTCCAAGGCCAGCTTGGATGGGTCTTGGAGCAACCTGGTCTGGTAAAAGATGTCCCTGCCCTAGATGGTCTTTAAGGTCCCTTCCAACCCAGGCCATTCTATGATAATTCTAGGATAAGATGATTCCTGGAAATACAGTTCCTAGGTATCTACTTGCATCTAATGAAGCACTGCTGGCTTGTTCCACTTCCATAATTCTGTGGAACAAGACCTTTTGTGCTTCTCTTGGTTCATCACTGAAGGGGGGAAGGAGAAGAGAAGACATGGCAGACATGGAGTTAAGTGTGAAGACACTGAACAGTGAATGCCACCGGCAACAGATAGCACCAGGGGACACTGCAGCCATCACCTCAGAACAGCCACATTCCCATGAACCAAGCCTCTCTCTCCAACTCCATCCCTTCCTGACCTCCTTGCTTAATGCCTGTGGATGTGCACAGCCATTGTGGAGAGGGTTCCAGCCTCTGGGAGTCGTCTAATTTGTGTGAAAGACCAAGGGGAAAACAAAAAAAGGCTGCAGAAGGATCTCATTGCACAAACCAGCCCCCCTGCTCGGCCTGGGGCAGGCTGTGATTACAGACAATACCTTCCATATTTCTCAGGGGGAAGTGATATATCCTTCCCAAGGCAGGCCCATGACAGCTGTCATGCTTTGTGGCTGCACTTGGGTATGTGGTGATGTCATTTCAGAGAAGGAATCAAAGATTGGCTTCAGTTTGAGGAGCTTCAGTTGTTTTGGTGTTTTTCAAACTTTGCCTTCATGTACTTTTTTTTTTTTTTAACATTCAAAATTCACACAGAGACATTTCCAAACCTACTCTCTCTCCAAGAGCCTTCCCTCCCCATTCCCTCTCTCCCTGCTGTCCCGTGCTGGCGCCGGGCACTGGATCCTTACTGGGAAATGGGGAGGTCACACGGTTTACTGTCAGCCACAGAGACCTTTTTGGCCACTGTGTGAATCACTCTGGAGAGTCTCATTTTCTGCACCACCTCCTGAAATGTCAGAGAAAAATAAAACCCACTGTGTGACTGTAATGAGGCATATTCTGGTCCTGTTTATTTTGTAGGCAAACAGCCACTACCAGCAAGCAGCATTAGCTATAGGTTCCAAAAAAACCTCCTTTACCAAGGACATTGTATGTGAAGGGGAACTGCCAAATTCTCCAGGCTGGAATGTCTTTTTTTCCAAGGGAATGGGCTTTTCTGGAACATCTTGAGCAATCCAGAGTCCGATGGCAACCAAGTGACTGATACAGAGACCCTGTGACAACGAGATGAGTGTCACCACTGCAAGGGGGGAAATCAGATGTAAGATGAGTCCTGAATCTCTGCCCTGCTCCCAAAAACCATTAATCTTCTGGAGGAGGAACCATCCTCATTTTGGCCTGCTGCCCAAGCCCATTCTGGGCTTATCAATCAGCCAGGCCAGCTGAGTGATAAGCCATCTCCGAGGATGGGCTGCAGGAAGCCAAAATCTGTCACTTCTTTGCCTCATTAGATCCTGCCTTTCACAGGATGCTGAAATCAAGGTCCCATGTGTTCAGGGACAGATAAATGGCTTCAGACCACCGAATAATGGAAATTCTAACACAGGGGCCTGTCTGTGGGTCTGATGTTTTCACACTCTCCGGTAAAACTTTTCGAGGCGGTAAGTGCAATACTTAAGAGAAAATTTTACAAAAAAAGCACCAATTAACTTCTTAAAAGGGCTCTTGGGTCATCATGAGTTTGCGGGGCCTCAAAATTCTGGTCTTAATATTGGGAAGAGCTTGGGATAGGGACAGCAGGAGTGCTGTAAAAGGAAGACATCTCCCACCTCACCCGTGGGGGCTGGAGCGCTTTGGCAAACATATTGCTTTAATTCAGGGCCCAACTCATTAAAATTTAGCCACCAAAGCCCACCTGCAGCCTGCAAACTGAAATCAACCCAGTCTCCAAAAAATGAACACCCCTCAATAGTTTTATTTAAATTTTGTAGGACAAGGCTGAGAAGGTTTAGGTGGTTTCATCTTCACCAGCTGATGAAGCATTTGACCCCAAATTAAATGATGTGAGCATACCAGGGCTGAGCAAAGCATCTACACCAGTCATGCTTCTGGCTGTGGAAATGTATAAGAAAAATATATTTAAAAATGTATAAATACAGTGAAAATGTGTAATGCTACCTCTCTAAATCCTCTCACAGCCTCCAAAATTATTGCTTGCATTGGGTGATGATGTGTTTTTTGGGAACTTTAATCTCCTTCTGTCAGCCTGATCTTGGCAGCATTGGAGGCATTTTGCTCCCTGTGATTTCGGTGATCCCATGCTGTCCCCCAGCTATCAGGAGCAGAGATCTCCTCTGTGGTCTCTCCCCGCTCTGTGAGATCATCGACACATTTGCACTTATGTTCCCGGATTACTAAAACACAGTCCTACCTTAATCAGCAAAGTGTCAGCTCTCACACTTGGGAATGACAATTGCAGTGGTAATTTTAAAGGTATTTCTCATCTGCGAGAAGCCAAGATAGTTTTAAAATAACGACATCAAGGGAATATTTGGTTTAAAAATTTTCGCAGAAGGGGATGGCTATTTGTGCACTTTATGTTTCCTTTTAACTTCAGGTCCGTTTTCTGCTCCTTCAGGCAGAGTTTTCTCTGTAAGCAGTTGCTGTGTAACTCCTTTTCCTCTTTCCCTGTAAATGCTGGGTACCTTATGGAGCAAGAAGCCACGATTGGGAATGCATTCAGAGACCATTAGTACAGGAAGTCGGGTCAAATCCAAAGAAACCATGAACCAGTAAGTTTGAAAACACCGTATGAATGGCCTTTTCATACCGCCGCTTTCAGGTGGAGTTTGTTTTTGGATTAAAGGAGTTTATTCAGGTATTCACAAATATCCCAGCTCTCTGAACTGGCTGGAATGTGGAAACCTCCAAGTCATAATCAATTGCCGTAAAAGGGATTGGCATGTTCTAACTAGGGAATAGAGGGATGAAAGAGTCATAATTAGGTGACACGCCTTCAAAACGGGATGAAAGACCAAAAACATCCTCAAAGACGCAAGAAAATACGAACATCTCAAATCACCTCTTTCTTTATTTGCAATCAGGACGTTCCAAGTATGTTGGTTTCAGATGTTTTGTATGTACCGAAATCCCACATCATTTTTTTTCCTCCCCGTTGCCTTCTTGGCTGGGAATTTAAAAAAAAAAAAAAAAGGCACAACACAACTAAAATGTGACAGAACCTTGTTCTCTCCCATCACAGGGGCTGCAGGAACTGCATCCTGAGCAATATAAAAATGTTCAGAGCGAAAGTTTGGACGGTTGAGGTGTGATACCATTGAAAATACCGTCTTTGGCAAGGTGATGCTTGGAGGTACATCCACAATCTTTCCTTTTGGATACACGAAAGAGGGAAGCTGGTGACCTGAGTTCAGTGAAAGCAGGACTAGAAATCAAAGGAGAAGGAAACTAGAGTAGTTATCACCACAGGAGTCAAATATGGATGGAAAACACCCTCGGGGAAGGAGAAATACCGTGCAGCTTATTTTTTTCCTGCTAGGAGATGCATAGGGACTATATCCTTCCTCCCCAACTTCTTGAGCTTCCAGGAGTGGCACCTTTTTGTGATCTGCAGGTGATGACCTTGATCTGGTTCAACAAAGACCTCAATATTTCCAGCACGAACTGCCTTTGGCTGTTTTCAGGGATAACCCAGACCGTGTGTGCCAAGTGCTCTGGAGATGCAATTTGCACCAGAGATGTTAATTATTGTCCCTGTGAGGCAGCTGAAAATGTGGATTTAGAGCACACTTTCATGGTTGTGAACTAAACACAAAATCAGTTGTCAGGACCAGCTTATTTCAAGCTTCAGCAGATTTGTGCTGTTGTTAATTGGAGGCTATTGTCTCCCAGCTCAGTGTTAAAAGAAATAGAAGGTTATTGGGAACTGGCAAGTTTTCTGGAAATAAGTGAAACCTTCTTCCTTTCTCATACTGAGCCCACACTGTATGGTACAGCCATAAACACCCGTTATAAACAGCAAATATACGAGAGGAAAATCCACATTTTATACATCCTGAAGCACTTGAACCTCTGAGTTCTCTGTATTTGGAGAAACATTTGGTATAGCCTCAGACATCCTTCAAAATAAAATCTACTCCCATTCCTGTTACGTAGTGGTAAGTATTTGACACTTACTAACTAGTGCCTTAACTATCTTTTTTTTCCTTCCCACTGTGGTCCTCCCCATCCCACATGGCACACACATGCTGCTAAACCTCCTCCTTTTAAAACACGCAAAGTGTCCTTTTCCTCTCCCACAGGTGCACAGACGTGGAAGGACCGGAGGATTCAAGCATGGCCTTGAAATTTGTTTTCAATAAGGACTGATATTGGCAAGAAAGCAGTATTTGAAAGGATATTATTGCTGAAATTACTAGAGCAGAGTAGGATGTGTGCATTTTTATGCAGTGTTTTCACTCTGACCAACACACTGACCCGAATTCCATTTTGGTTCTCATATCAACAATTGTTGGGTGCAGCCAGCCAACATTTTTTGATGGAGCAATTTTCTACCCACACTGGAATGATGTCTAGATTATATATGAAATGCAGGAATTTGGGATAAGTTTACAGCCTCCAAAAAGGTGAGATAGCAAATTTTGGCTTTCCCACTTCTTTTTAATAATATTAGGCAAGTAATTTTACTTTAGCACCATAGAAACATTTCATTTTGATTTTTCTTCCTTTGACTCATTTGGGTCAACCAGTCCATTATGTTTAATAGCATATTATTTTTACATTATGTTACATGTTCCCTGGGCCAACACTGGCACACAGGGTGGAAACTTGTCCCTTCCACTTCTCTGCATCCTTTGCGGTGGTTTCCATTAGCTCCACGCTGCTGAAACCAACTCTGCTGCTCCCTTTGCTTGGGCTTTTCCAAAGATTTCTCTTGGAGATGCTGTGCTGCACACTTCCAAGATTGCTGTGTCCAGCTTGGCAGAAGCCAAGTGCTTCAATGGCAGCTGGTTCCTGAGCTGGATGTTTAAAATTGCCTCCATGAAGATGCTCAATGCTCTCCCTCCTGGTTTCACTGCTGGAGCTGAGCTGATCATGGACCCTTTGGCCAGTGTTTGTCCCCCAGCACTGTCTCAAGCCCTCTCCTTGTGTAGGGTCCTACTTGAGCTCTACTTCAGTGCTTAATTTTTATCTGGCAGCTCACTCCAATTTTACCAGTAGATTTTTAGTGCTTGCTGTGGGAATTGTGTTGTCCAGAGTGCCTACCCCCAAAATATTTCGATATCCAGAAAAAAATCTGGAAGAGGACAAAACCTCAAATCTCTTTGCTGGTAATGAAATCTTTCCATACTCTGCCCTGACCTCCTTACAGTCTTTTCCTCTTTTTTTTTTTTTTTTGGAAAGCATCTAGTTTTCTGCCTAACCTCTGAGTGACTTGCCAGCTCTCCCAGTCCCATATATTAACCACTGAGAGAATAGCTGTGTTGAAAAGTCTGAGCTTTATTCTGAGGCTGCTCCTTTCTGAATTTCATCCATTTCTAAGTTTAGGAAAAGCCACGATCAGCCTTTCCAGCCTTGCTGTCACCTCCTTCTCGGGTCAGTCGGCCAATACTGCTCTGCCCAGGGAGGTGCGTGTTGGCATTTCCTGCTGCACAGGAAACTCTTCTTATTTCTGAAGCTCTTTTGCCCTCCCAGGAGCTCCAGTTTTGGGAGTTGTCGCCACATTCTGGGGAACTTCGATTCTATAACATTCTATAAATGGTCAGGTTGTACAAAGAACTTATTCAAGATAAAAAACCCCCGTGCTTAAATAGCAGCTTAGGTTGGATTAGGGGATACATGATGGAAAACAAAGGCGTGCATTTTGTCTCAGAAGGAAATAAAAATAAATTCGTGCCACGGCTGCCTGTGCATTGAGAACTCTTTAATGCTCTTGGATTTTGCACACTGATGGTGGCTGTGCAAGCCCTTGAAAGCAAAGGTTGAGACTGTGCTCATTTTAAGAGGAATTGGCAGAAATGGCAATTTACTTGCTACAAGAAAGAGAAAATCAGAAAACAAAATTAAAGAAAAAAGTTTATGGTGTTGAGTAGGGGGGTAACATCATCTTCCATCTGCTCACGGTGCCCAAAGAGGGGTTTGCAAGGGTTATAAAAGGAACTGGTGGCTCAGAGCTCTGGAGTTTCCAGAAGCCAAACTGGAGTAGGTATGCTGGAAACCAGTCTGAATAATGATAATATTTGCTGCTCTGGAGTATTTGTTGTGCTTCCTAAGGCCTCTGGAGAAGAGAGCTGTCATTTTGGGGGGTTGTCAGACAAGCACCTTCTTTCTCTGCTGTAAAAATCACTTTGAGAACTGATTTGTTTTCCCACTATTCCTAGCAATTTTCTTGAGCTGTGTGGAATTAGTAAAAGACCCCTTCTGACACTTATTCCAACATCATTCTTTGACATTAGATCTTACTGAGCAAGGAAGGATAGCTGTGATTTGAATATTCAGAGAATCTCACCTTGCTGCTCTCATGCGCTCTGTTTGGAAATGTGAAGAATGAAGAAAAGGAAGGTCACAAGATGGGAGGGAAAATGATCTGATATGGGGTTGCTAACAGGTCTAAAATGTGTTCATGGGGCTCCTGCGATAATCTCAGGGGAAAAAAAGGCAAAAATGCTCTAAACCACTTAAAGTGAGAAGAGAAAATGGATATGTTATAATTAAGGGCCAATCAGACCTGTAGAGCTGAATAAAAAGAAAGCAAGTAGATGAAGAGATAAGACAAGAAGTGGTTACACCTCTCCTTGTTGACAGACACGCTCACTGCTTAGGGAGAGTGAAGGGTATATTGAATGAAAATAGTTTCATTTGCGTGACATGTTCCTCTCTTCTCTACCTTTTGTAAAACTTGAAGATTGCAATGGAGCTCCTCATCTCTCTGTCATGTCATCTTAAGAAATCATGACCAGCTTCAAAAACTGGGACTTGGGGAATGTTTGCTGGTGCAGGGAGTGCATTGTGACCAGTGCTGCTGCCACCTAAATGAATCACAGAATGCTTTGGGTTGGAAGGGATTTTAAAACTTGCCTTGTTCCATCTCCTGCCATGTGCAGGGACACCTTCCACTAGCCCAGGTTGCTCCGAGCCCCTTCCAACCTGGCCTTGGACACTTCCAGGGATGGGGCAACCACAGCTTCTCTGTGCCAGGGCCTCACCACCCTCACAGTACACGGAGTGGAAAGTTTGCAGGCTAAAGGACATCTCAGACATCTTCCAAAGAGCTAGTTAAGCAGGTGTTGAATATCTGAGGGTGGAAGGAAGAAGCAGTTTGGTTAAGGCAATGTTACCCTCCTACTCAACATCAGCAAAGGGTGCAACCACTTCTGGTGTGGTGGGAGCTGTGTCCTTCCTTGCTCCAGACATAGTCTGTGGCACAGTCAGAGCATTTGCGTGTGTATACAGAGCAGGAGACACCTATAATATGAAAATGGTGAGGTGGGTACCTACAGAGCCATTGTGCATTCAAACCTGTGTTAGCTGGGCAGACTGAATAATTGCACACATTGATATGGGGAACCAGCTCTGCAGGCAGGGTTTTGCTTTTAATGCAGACCAATGGCTTCCTGTTTTGGAAATCTTGCCTCTTCAGTGCACAAATGCATAGTTTTGTATGTGCATAATTTGTGGCTGTAATTTTAGAGGCTCATTAAATAACTTGGCTGTGGAAATCAAATTGCCTTTCATCAAAATCCAGCAAGAGCTGAACTAGTTCTGTCCATCACAGCAGCCCTTCTGGTCTTCGTTACATGGCTCAAAAGTACAAATGCAAATGGGGCTGCAGATCTGTAGCACAGGAGGGAGAAAAAGGGAGTTTGGAAGAGGGAATGATGCTGGCAGCAGCTTTTCAATAGCAAGCTGGTCCTCTGAGGAGAAATGAGAGCTGCTCTGTTTTTCTGCCCGGGCAAGAAAGCAAAGGAAAGTCCTGAGCGACGGGTTTGGATGGTGCTGCCCAAGCCCATCTGACACGTACAGGAGCCCCATGGTGCCCTGCACTGCTCAGGGGACCTTCTGCCACTGGTGCTCAACAAATCCAGGTCTGGGACATTAGGGCTAAAACCCTGCTGATACCATCACACCATTTCTTTCCACCAGGAGTAACTGCAGTGGACTTTTCTGGCGGGAGGTACCAGGCTTGGTGCCATTTCTGGGATTGCTCTATTCATGTTGGAGAACAGTATGAAATAACTCACTTATAAGCTCGTAAAGTCCAAATTTATTATCAGTGTAACCTTATAGGAATGAGAATGAGAAACGAGTGCAGGTGAAGAATGAGATGGGGAGAGGCAGATGCTCTTTGATGTTCTACAACATTATGTAAAGTTGAGTGGAGATTTTTTTTTAGTTTTATTTTAATCTTTATCTAAAAGTACTACCACAATGCTTCTTTTTAGTGAGGTTCACACTGAAATCAAAAGAACTACAACACAAGAATGGAAATCTGCTTTCTGCTGTAGTGATGTTGCTTGGTTTGTACCCTGTATTCTTTCAGCTGACCAAAACCTCAGTCATTTTCTGGGACTTCATCTTTATTCTGCACAACAAACACAATCTTCTTCCTTCTAACAACCTTTCTGCAAGGATATTTACTTGGGGAGAGTGGGTTCAGAGACGCAGTGAGAAAGAAGGAAAAACATGAAGCGATTTCAAAAGGGCCAATATCTAAAAGGCAAGTTTAAAACAGGGAGACAAATAAAGAGATAAGACAGATGCTGTTTCCTGTGGAAGGGGAGACGGCTCTTTGGCAGCTGATGAAGAAGAGGTGGGATTCCCCCTTCCTCTGATCCCTTCCATTTGGGGTTTCAGGTGTCTTCTTCAGAAACCCAAAGGTCACGCAGGGGACAACCCGCTCACCAGAAGGGCCATCGAGCTGCCAACGTGTCAGTGATTCAAAGACCACTGACAGAGATAAGAATGCAAGAGAGGTGTAACTTAAGTGTCATCTTATAGCTACTGGGAGCTCAGATACACTTCAAAGGCAGGCGGCCGAGCAGCGGCTGCTCCGAGAGCAGGAGCCAAAGAGGCCGGTTTGAAAGCGTGATTATGACTTATCGTATTCCACCAGGAACGTGTGAAAATGGGCAGGAGGGACTCTCACCCTGCAAAGTAGTGATTTAAAGACATGCTTTTCCTCCACCAGTGACTACCCCACTGGTAAAGTTCCTTTATTAACAGAGCAGGCTTGAAGACTTGAGGAGATGTCGCACTCGACGAGGCATGGACAGGTTGCTCTGCTCTGCACCAGCCCCATGTGAAAGGCAAAATGCAGCAAGGAAGGCTGTCAAGACATATCCAAGGTGGGAAGGGGCTTACCAAGGTGCCTTCTTCCACTACTGAGCAGAATAATTTCATGTTTCCCCGATGAAACTTTGCAGCTGATGCCATTACGGAGGTGCAGGACAGGAGAGCTTGTTCAGTGTGGTGGCAAGTCACCAGCCAGGAACAATATGTCCTGTTAGCACATGCCCAAAAACTCTTAATTTCTTCCTGTTTTTTATTTTTTTTTCCCCTCAATTTTTTATTTTGTATGTGCCAAGTCCATCCCTCAGCATCTCCATGCTAGCCCCTGGACTTTTCAAAATAGCAAAGGAAGCAGAAATGACTCCAAGCTTTTATCTGTGCTTTCAAAAGAATGCAAATGAGGAAACTCAACCTCAAAAGCTCAGGCTGGAAAGAGCATCCTCCCCATTGCAAAACATTTCACCTTTAATGTATTCGAACCAGCCTATGAGACCATTTTTCTTGCCAAGACAACTTTTCCTCGTTAACTGTTGTGTTCCAGGAACCTCTTGGCTTATTTTGAACTTTTCAGCACTGAAGCAGAATACAAAATGTCCAGATCACATAGATGAGAAATTAAATCACATTTCAATAGCTTGGCAGATGTTAAATTCTGATAAGGAGGAAAATCCCCTGAAAGAAACACCACTGCAGCAGGGATTTTTGAAAGCAACCTGCAAAGGGAAAAATCCTCACGAGGACTGAGTAAACTCAAACACCTGTCCCTGCCATCCCATGGTTCCCATGGAATGTGTAAGCCCCATGCTAATGATGACCATCACTGATTTTAACTCACATTGATGCTTGTGGATGTGAAGTGTGACTGTGATAGCTGTCCCTGAGATCTTCAGCTCTGATAACCAAATCTAGATGTGATTGCTAATTATCATCATAGAATCATTAAGGTTGGAAAATACCTCCCAGATCGAGTTAAAAAAATTTGTCCTGGAACTTGGGCACATAGCTGATTGCTGATGATGGGACTGAAGTTGAACTTGGACTTCTCATCAGCTTCTGCAACTGGGCTAAGAAAATAGAGCAGAAACACTCTTCCTATTTCATTAATAATAATTTATTCCCATTGGCAGTCACATGTCTTCTGATGTCTCTATTGTAGCATGAGAGGAGAGTTGTGGGAGGAAAGCATTGAAAAAAACAATCCCTAAAACCTGACTTCTCACTCCATACTGAGATACTTCCATAAGTTGCCTACATCTCTGTGCATGTTTCTAGTAAATGTCTATGTGCTAATGCAGAAATACAGCCTTGACCGGCCAGCCCTAAAAATTTTGGGCGAAGGCCTCTCCATACCTCAGTTTCCTCAGTGGAAAAATGGGGCAAGAAATAGAATTTGTTGAGGGGCAGGTGCCATGGAAATGCCTTTGCTAAAGGGCTGGGGTTTGTGCTGGTGGCTGAAGTGTCCAGGCTGTGGAGGAGGGAGACTTTAAAGCGGGGCAGGGCAGGAAGCTGTGGGAAGCCTGAGTTTAATCTGCTCCGTCTGTGAGTCAGAGCCCTAAATCTTCACATCTTCCGAGGCTTTTGCGCTGCTGCCACGTTGGCTACGGCCAGGCAGCTTTCAGCTTTGCCCAACTTAATTTATGTCAAGGCCAGTTTTCATCTTTTTCACATAGACTAATGGGATAAAAGTGCTTGGTGTTGCTTCATCCTTTCCCAGAGAGGTTCACCGGCACCCAGTGTGAGCAGGGCTGGCTGGATCTCTGTTTCCATCTAGACAGCTCTTGTCGAGGAAAAGACAAAGAGAGAGTTTGTTTAAAGTGGAGCAACACATAAACAAAGTCCATGTAAGCAGGGGAATAAAAATGCCACAGCCGGCTCGCTCTGGCTCGCTCGCAGCCTTCGTGTTCGCCTCATTTTTTAATCTAATTTTGCAACTGTAAAAATGTGGTGGAAATGAGAATCTGGCAAGAAGGACAGGCTGAGTCCCTCAGATAGGGAGCTGAGAATGTCTGCCACGATTAGACCTCTATAAATCTCAGCGTGTCTCTCCTAATTACTCCAACAGGAAAGCCTTTAATTATGTAACCAGGATCCCCCGTTTGACACAGGCACACACGGACCCCGGGCACTAACCTTAACCTGGTTATCTCGCTTTGTTTCTGGACTAGTTAAATATAGACACAGACAGACGGATCCGTCTGCGCAAACAGAGAACCCACTGTGTGGGAAAGTAACCTGGGGGTGAACCTGTACCATGGCCTGCAATGAGCTGGGTTTTACACCCTCTTTCTTCCTGAGCAGATGCAATTTGTTAGTTTGATGTTGTTTACTCGACCGATTTTTGCCTTATTCAGGCCCGGGTGTGATTTATTTCTTAGGGGTGTCGCTGAGTTCATGCCACTTCTGTAGGTTTATCCTGCCTAAATAGAGCTTTTTCTTTTTTTTTTAGGGGGTTATTAGATGGAAATGAATCAACATGAGATGCAAAAACCTCTCTTTTTGGCCTTGATTATAACCCTGATCTCAATTAAACGTGGCCAAGAAAAAACTGGACTTGACACTCAGTGCTCTGGTCTAGTTGACAAGGTGGTGATTGGTCAAAGGTTGGACTCAAAGACCTTGGAGGTCTTTTCCAACCTCAGTGTTCCTGTGGTCACACTGAGTATCTCAGTTTAACCTGCTGCACTTTAAGGGTTTTATTTTCTAGGGAGAAAAAGGCTTCATGTCAGCCCTGGGTACTAAGTCCTCAGTGCCACCTGGGTTGCCCCTAAATGTCCTTGTCCTGGGCTGCATTGCTGGCTCAGGTATCAGAGAATCATAGAATCACTGAGGTTGGAAAAGACCTCCAAGATCATCAAGTCCAAATTTGACTGAATAGCCCATGACCCTCCTGGGATCCCAGCTCTTCCTGGGTCTTTTATGGCTCTGATGAACATCTGTTAAAAGTTTCCTGTTGACCCTGCATTCCAGCACTGCAAATCCTTGTCCTCATGAGGAACCCAATCATTTCACCTTAGTTTTCCCCTTAGATGGATGTTAAAAGTTGTTTCCATACTGAAATATATTTGCCTGCAGCTGTACAAAAATTAATTTCACAACAGGAAAACCTTCTGTAAGGACTACTACTCACCTGCCTGGTTTGATTTGAGGTTTTTTGGATCTGTTTTGTGTTCCTCGTATTCTCCTGTTTATAGGACATCCTGACAGATATGGTATAGAAGGTACATAGCCCAAATTTTTAAGGTGGTATATATGAAACAATTTTTTGAATGGTGATTAGTGACATAAAAGTAATAGTGCAGCAGAGAAGGAGAATTCCAAAAGGAAACTCTGTCAGCTCAGTGTCTTTTGCATCCTCTCCTCTCCTTCCCTGCTCTCTTTCCCTGCACACATCTGGTTCCCCATCCAGAGCCTGTGCCAGTGGAGGATACAACTATCAGTTGTATTTGATCATAAGGGTAACTTCTTGAAATTGTTACTACTTTTTTAAATTAACAAAGCAAACAATGAAAATCGGAGGCTTTGGCAGGGGACAGACAAACCGCATCTCTCTACTCTTAGCTACATGTCATAACAAAACGCTGGGCCAGATAATTAAGAAAGTTTCTAAAAATGTCCCCACGATAGTTGCCAGGGTATCTGTCTCCCTGAGCATACACATGAGCATATCTGCAGGAGTTGCTTTAGTGCTTTATTTTGAAATAAACAGATTTACTTCTTTGTAATCCAGTGCACCAACAACAAATACTGCCTTTGCTCCTAAAGAAAACAAGGTTTTCTTCTCCTTAGGAGATGAGAAACTACTGTAAATGTATACAGAGACACAAAAGAAGCTATAAGAAGGTATTTTTCTCTTTTGAATGTGTTTTGTGTGACACCTGGGTAGATTTACCTGGTTGCAGACAGCTGTGGAAGGGGTAACAGGTCACCACTGGCTGAGCCATGTTCACCTGCAGGGCACTGCTGGCATGGATGAGGGTGCTGCCAAGAAAGTGGTTTGACATAACTCAGGGCAGCCCAAGACCAGGAAAGAAGCTTTTAAAATTATATTCTCGGCTATTTCTCTTTTCCAAGTCCTGCAGTTTTTTACTCTTGCTTTTCTTCAGTGTTTCTACAGATGCAGTGATGTTTTCAGTGGAATTGATGTCCTCCCTTCTCAATGATCCCCAACCCCACAGAAACGCTGCTGTTTAACACACACAGTGTGTCTTTCAAAATCAGTTTCAAATTCTTGGACAATGTCAAAAAAAAGGGAGAATTAATTAAAGAAAAAAAGCATGTTATACCATATTATCCATAGTATTGGAATGAAATCTCACTAAATATCATCCTTTATGGCGAGCTCGATGTGTCGTAACGGGGCTGGCTTTCCAACAGCAGGCTAAGATCATCTCTTAGGAATTTATTATGAGTGTACTGTGCCCTGTAACATTTTTTATGTCAGGTTGTTAATGACAGCAACCAGGATGTGTTGAACTCACGTTTGTGTATGAAAGATTTATTCCACACTGATGTTTGCCACTCGAAAGTGGGGGGAATGAGTGTCATTATCCAATGCCATCAGCAAAACTGGTTTAGTGCATCCAAAGGACTGCAGGAGATAAGAAAACAAACGTTTATAATGAAGTATTTTCCAGCTGGGAGGTGACATAAACTCTTACAGTTGTTTTTGGGAAAAGACATGCACAGCCCCCACGTTGCATTTTCAGTGCCCAGCACACATTTCCTTCTGATCCATCTTTCCATCTGTCTGCTCAGTTTAATTGCTCCGCCGTGGGTTTTATACTGTTTCTCACTGTATTATTTTAATGATCCTTTGACTGAGTCAGACTGGAAGAATCCCATAAACTTTAGTGACACTGTGGGTGATGTAGATGGGCACAAATCAGCCTGCGGGCCTTGCTCACAATTCTTCCCGGGATTCCCAGGGGGAGACAAACAGTTCAAGACTTGACCTACAAAACTTGGCGGCGGCTTGAGCCGAGTCCTGCTAAACCAGGCATCGAGAAAGCACCGCAGATAGCTCCTGTGGTCCAGCTGATAGATGGTTTCCAACAGCTTTTCTAGTTTGACCATGACCATTCTTGCTTGAAAAGCAAGAAAATATCTCTGCCAGGTGCTGGTGCCAGGCAAATCTGCGGAGCACACCGGAGACGGCAGCAGGAACACCAGGAGACAGGAGGGGAAGGACAGCCAGTTAAAACATGTTTTCAATCAGTTTGACTGTTCAGACGGGGACATGCACGTTACACAAATGGACTGAGCCAACCCAGAAATCAAAACACTTTGGGCAAGGGAGTGCAGGAAAGAAAAACAGTTTCACCTGCTGCTCTCTTTTAGGCAAAAGTTGCTGACAGAGCAGCATGTGGCACATTGGCAGGTAAAGGCAACGCTGAGGGGCAGGTTTTTTGGGATGCTCCTGGCCAGGCATGGTGTTACATCAGCTCTCCCAGCATTAATGCAATAGCTGCTTGGCTCCAGAGGCACATGAGAGGCACTCCTCAGAGCCATCATCGTGTCAGCAGCACCCACTGTGGTGCCCAGCACAGCTTCATTTCACAGATTTATCTATCAGTTATAACCAGAAACTCCAGAACATCTGTTTCTCATTATTTTTTTCCTCCAAATAACTAGAGATACCTGAGAAGTTGGAGCCTCTGGGGTATGTGCTGGGTCTTGTGCAGGTGATGGGACAGGGTGGACCTAGACTGGTCCTGGTGGTGCCAGATGTGGGAAGAATAGGTGGCAGCCCCCTGTGAGAGGGGATTTCTGGCTGGATGTCATGGGCAAAAGGACAGGACATTGCAATAGTGCCCTGTCACTACAGCTTGTATAAGGCTCAGCCTGGTGCATTGTTTTGGGGAGGACCATCAGATGAGCAGAGATGTGGAGGGTGACACCAACTTTGTGATTTCCGGTGGGATTTCAGTGCCAGGTCTGTGTTGACCAGTCCCTGCACTCATGGCAGGACACAAAAATGCCTGCTGGGCAGACAGAATCACAGAATCATTTAGGTTGGAAGAGACCTTTGAGATCATCGAGTCCAACCCGTGCCCGATCCCCACCTTGTCACCCAGCCCAGAGCACTGAGTGCCATGTCCAGTCAATCCTGGGACACCTCCTGGGATGGAGACTCCACTCCCTCCCTGGGCAGCCCTTTCCAGTATTGCCTGGATTAGGCAGTGGTTGGGAAGTGGTTTTGTGTCACTTGGTTTGGGGCTGAAGCACCTCAATAGCTGCAGAGCCATTTAGACACGTCCTGGTGGGGATTTAGTGCTTACTGCTAGTTAAACATGAGGGAGAAAGAAGAGGGTACTACACACACTGGTGTAATTTTCCAACTCCTGTAGGGCTGGTGTGCCTGGTTTATTCTGACACAGTTGAAATCTAAATCATGCCTATTACTTATGCATTTTTATTAGTAGTAATTTGGCTTTTATTCCCCCGCCCCCAAAAACTCATCATAAAGAACAGAAAGAGAAAGATATAAGTAACACATTTTCAAATGTTCTTTCCTAGTGAATTACTTGGCCTGACATTGGAAATGAATTATTTTCCATTGTACCAGTGACCCCTGTTGTGTGTTCTATTAACACCACATGTTAAACTTTTATATTTTTAGTAAACCATGACCTTGTACATTCTCTGTCATTTCCCACTGGCATAAGTACAACACATGTGGTATGAAAGCTAACGGTTTTCATTTGTATACAGTACTTTTATATCTCAGGCTCGTATGAAAGCAACACAGGTCATGGTAATCAGGGCATCCGAGGATTTCACCAGCTACAAACAGTCACAACAAAGTGTATGTGTTTTCAGAAAACATATTTTTGGCATAATGCTTTCTTCTATGTTGTGCAAATCCAGATGAAAATGGGATCTTGAAAGGCTGTGTTAAATTTTTTGATCGTGCTAATCCAAACAACTGTCTCCAACACATGCACAAGCAGGAGGAAGTCTATAAAATGTCAGGTTTGGTCTAAATATCTGCAGAACAAATGTGGCTCAGGAACATGACCAAGTGTGCAGAACTCTCAAGATAAAAGATGATGTCACAGAGGTTCGGTATTTTATTTCATCAAATGGTAACATTGTTTTAGACATCTAAAAAATTACGGATGATTTATGAATACAACCCAAGCTATGGAAGGAAGAATAATTCCTTCCAGTTGCCCAAATATTTCTTTTTATTTTCCCCCCTCTTCTTTTTCTTTTTATGTTTTTTTTTTTTTCTGCAGCCTGGACTTGGTAGATGTGAGTTTTAGGTGCACTGGGGTGTGCTCTGAGCACATTCCTGCTCTCACACAGCAATGTGGCCACATGTGTAAACACTCACCTATGTGGTCACTTGTGCTTTTGCACTGAAATTCAGCCTGTTCTGTAGGCATTTTCCAGTACTGATCCATCTCTTTTTCTGGGCTGGTCCAAAGGGGTTTCTGAAACATTACTGCTTCCAATAAGAACTCATGTCTTGGAACAGGCTGCCCGGGGCAGTGGTGGGGTCACCATCACTGGAGGGATTGAAAAGGCTTGTAGATGTGGCACTTGGAGACATGGGTCAGTGGTGGACCTGGCAATGCTGGTTAATGGAGGCACTTGATGGTCTTAGAGGACTCAAGAAAAGCACCATCATCCAGCACTGAGAACACTGCAGGTCTCCATGATCCAACACACAGGAGCAGTGAGTGAAACAGAAAAAAAACCACAAACAGAAATACATGATTTCATAGAATCACAGAATCACAGAATGGATGGGGTTGGAAGGGACCTTAAAGATCATCTTGTTCCATCTCCCTGCCATGGGCAGGGACACCTTCCACTATCCAAGCCCTGTCCAACTTGGCCTTGGACACTTCCAGGGATGGGGCAGCCACAGTTGCTCTGGGCAACCTGTGCCAGGGCCTCACCATCTTGTCATATTTACCTGACATATGACAGCACTTTCTCCCCTCTTCCCTGCTGAACCTCAGTGGTTTCTCCATCTGGGTATCTCCTATGTGTGTCTTTGCTAAGTGAGCGATATCAGGAGCTCCAAACACTTCCCAATGGCTCTGGCAACTTAACCAGACCTGGAGCTGTGCTCCTCCAGGATTCCACCTCCTATTTGCTTCCCTCTATTCGCCACCCATATCTGTGTATTGGTGCCACCTCTCAGCACTCAAAACGCTCTTGGCCATTTTGGTGAAGAGGCCAGTTGATCCCTGCATCCCACGATCCCTGCATTCCACGTCTCCAAGATGCTGTCTCAGACTTCCTAGCTGGCAGCTTCACATTAAACATGACATAATGGTGTTTGCGATGTAGCACCGCGTCTGCCAGCACAAACTCTCAGTTTTTGGCTGGGGACCAGCCAGGCTCAGATTTTATTTATGACAAATAACTGTTGTCTCAATGATCCCATAAAGATTCCTTTTTGTCTCCTCCTTGTACTGTGATCATTGGGTAATGATAGGAGTGTTTCTAACATAAAAGCACGACCCGTGGTAGTAAAACCTTGAAACAAATTGCATTTGCACTCATCCTCTGTGACAAGGCTTTTTTTTCTTTGATTTGCCTTTTAGGATTTTACCCATATTGGGGTTTAAAGTTCTGCCAGCACTCAAGTCAGAAAACAAGCAGAATTCACCCTGTGCTGCTTGCAGAGGAACAGATAGGTGGGGAAAAAATGTATGGGGAAAAATCATGATTGCTCAAAGAAACAGCTTTTGCCTGGTGCACAAGCACCTACAGCCACACTGTGCAGCTGGGCTGGCCAGGGGAAGAGATGAGTTTTAGCAGAAAAATAGCCTGGGATTCCTTTATGCCTTATTCTTTTGTACCTTGAAGGTCTTTCATTACCAACTCACAGACAGTGAAGCTTGGCAAAGGCTGTTTAGATACTTGGGTTTGGTCCATGTGGTATCTCATACTCTCAGGATTGTCCTGATTTTGGGGTGTTTCCCCTCCAAACCCTTTGCTGCGTTCATATTATTCCTTCTGATTTGAAAAGAAAATAACATCATTCTCCTGAGTCCTTTGCAGTCTTAGAAAGTCCGTAATGAAAGAGGAGAGGTTGATATACTGGTGCAGATTCTTTCATGGATCCCAGTTATAAACATAATATAAAATAAAAGCTAATAAATGAAGGGATTTCAGCATTTCTTCTGTGTAATGACAAACAAACAAAACCAACTCCATTTATCTAACAGACCAACTCCATTTATCTAACAGATTTGAAAGTGTGACTTGTCAGAGATGGAGGGAAATCTCCTGTCAGCAGAGATAATGAGAAGGATGGAAGAGTGAATACAGCCAGGAAATCATGGAGGAATGAAAAGGAAGTGAAGCAGAGAGAAAAAAGCCAACAAACCAAACTAAGGAGATTACAGAGGAAAAAAAACCCTAAAAAAAAAAAACCCTAAAAAAAAAAAAAAAAAAAAGCCAGGGAGGAAAAAGGAGACAGAACTGTGGCTGTGTAAGAAAAGTAGGATGTAGGAGACTCACCCCTCCAGGGCATATTTGCTTATGTAGGAGAGGTGATAAAATTTTTCATTTCTAAATACATACTGCAGGTTGTCTGTGCTTGAAGTCTGAAACTGAAGAAAAAAAAAAAGAATAGAAAAAAACAAATCATTGGCGACAAAACAGAAGATATGGATTAAAATTATAGGAAAGAACTGTTTATTAAAGATGATGGTCTGAGGGACTACAAAAATCCCTTTCAGCCAGACCCAAAGGCTGAGATGTTTTCTGATACCTGTAGCAGGTTGATCAGGGCTTGTTATTCAGACTTAAAAGAATGCTCTGCACTTCTCTTGAGGGTCACTGGGAAAAGGCAGAAGGATGTGAAGATCTCTTTGCCGGGTCACCAGGTGTGTTGCAGCCTTTCTGAAAGTCATTCCTGAAGCAAATCCACCCTTGGCCAACACAAACCCCAAGCTGCATCCATCGGCCATCTCAGCGTGGTCCTGGGGACTGATGATGATAATGGGCTCTCCCAGGGCAGGATCTAGAGTTTGTTGGAGAGCAGATTCACTGAGGGCTTGTAAATCAAGGGAGCCCCTCCTCTGGGGATTTTCACAACCTGGTGATGCCACTTGGGGTGGCAGATCCCTCCCCAGTGGATCACTCTGGAGCACTGGTGGGTGTTCTCCAAGGGCAGCTCACTGGCTCGAGTGACACAAACCACACCAGGGCTTGATGAATACCAGAACATCAAGCCAGACAGACACTGGCTGGCTTTTCCACTGTAGCTCTCCCCCTGCTATTATTTATATACCGTTTCACTTGCTTACATGTAACTTAAAACCAACCCTAAGTCAGCAGCCCAATCCAACCACGGGCCAATTAGCCTGGAGTAGCCCTCTCCTTCTTTCTTTCCCTCCTTCTCCCTCTCTCTCCCTTCGTTCCTGCAGGCAGGAATAAGGCTGGCTACTGTTAGGCATTCCCAGTTGTGGCTGAGCAAAGCCTGTGTGCCAGTTCAGTGGCTGAATATGGGCCCTGTTTATTTTTTCAGAGTGGCAATTTTCAAGGGGTTGGAATAGTTGTTAAAATTAGCGTAAAGAATTTAAGCCACAGAAAGGTCCTTTCACCTTATTCTTCAAAAAGCCTGTTGTTTCCCAGAACACCCGCCCCTTCCAACCCACCTGAAAGCCTCAATTACCATCTGGGAATAAAAATCACAGTCCTCAGACCCCAGAGAGGCTCTTGGATAGGTTTTTGGTGGGATTGGGCTTGTTTCCATGTGCCTGAATGGCACCTGCCAGATGAGGGAGCATCAAAAACCATCCTTTGGAATGCTGAGCAAACCCAGCCAAGCTGAAGAGCAGTTGGAGGGAATGGCATGACTTGGTGCTGCTCCAAGAGGATGCCAAGAGGATAAGAAATCTCCACCTCACCATCCACAGAAGTAAACATCCCCTTCAGCATTGATGGCTCTTGACATCCCAGGGTCTGTGCAGCATCAGGATGGAGGGAGGTGATGCTTTCTGACAGCTCAGCGTGACGGCTGCCCAGATCCCCTTCCCATGGGTGGAAAGAAACTGGGATTCCCTAACGGTCTGGCAGCAGTAAAATGGGATTCTTTATAACCCCTCCAAGTCCTAGAGCCTTCCTCTCCTACCAGGATCTGTACCAGCCTCTCAGTGAGTCAGTGCTGTGGACAGAGGGTTTCGTTTTGAGTCACGCTCTTTGCTTTTTTTTGGAAAATGAACAGCAGATAAGGAGTCTGGATACGCAGAGATTTAGTTCAGTTACTCCAAAGCTGCTTATTTAAATTCAGGCCAAGGTCTCTTGAGTCAGCAAAACTCAGCGGGAGCTCTCATAAAAATAGGGTCTCTTTTGAAAATTCACATGCTTCCTGTTTGTGCAAACGCCGTGAGAACTGCCTTTCCCATGGCTTGTCTGCGCTGGAACCAGGAAATAGACGGGAATTTGGAAACAAGAAATAATTGCTAAAAAAAAAATAGTTAAAGACAATCATATTCCTTTTTCCCTTTCAGGCTGAATGAAAGTTTTGTGTAGTTTCTTGTCCCGTTTGTCAACCGTCCGTAACCAGGTTTGGACTGGATGATCCATGTTGGATTCGGTGATCCGTGTGGGACCCTTCCAGCTCAGGATGTTCTATATTCTGGGATGAATTGCTCCAGCACAGTCTAATGTAAGCCAGTGCTGGAAATTGTGTTAGTGTGTTGGAGCAATGTCATGCTAATGAGGTGTGTGGCTGTCCAGGAGTTTGGAGCTCATGGAGAACAAATCCTGCTGTGAGAGGGGATTCAACCCACTGCTGCCTGTAAAGGTTGCACCAGTGGGTTCTGGTCCACGGCAAGTTCTGAGAACATGTTTGTGGGGCATGAGCTTCACCCACTCAGGTATGGACATCAGAATGGGCAGCTCACCTTGCTCACACCCAGCTTCCTGGATATCACAGAATCATGGAATCACTGAGTTTGGAAAAGACCTCTAAGACCACTGAGTCCAACCTGTGACCAATCCCCACCTTGTCAGCCAAACCATGGCACTGAGTGTTATGTCCAGTCATTCCTTGAACACCTCCAGGGATGGTGAATTCAAACCTGCCCTGGTGCAACTTGAGGCCATTTCCCCTTGAAACGTGTCCATCCACCCACTGCTGCAGAAGTTGGCTTGTGCTGGCACTCATCCCTTGAGGTAAACAGAAGATCTGCCCAGCCAGCATTTTTCTTTGCATTGAAAAACAAATTTTCCAAGGCTTTAAACAGCCTGGCAAAAACAGGGATAAAAAGAAAACACCCTGCAAGTGTGTTAACAAGTGGGCTGGCTTTAAATTCAGGGGAGGAGATTCTGATGTAAATCCCAAGTAACTCTGCTCAGCCCATTCAAGTTCTCCCAGATTTACTCAAGGATAATTGAAATCATTTGGCTATTTTTCCCTCATCAGCAATATCTAGACAATTTACTATCAAGTCTGAACAAACATATAAACTCAGAAAACTGAAATTATTAAGATGGGTTACTATTTATAAGCATTCTTGTTGTGTTTTCTTTATTTTTTCATTTCCACCAGGGCCACATTCAGCTTGATGCTTCTTGGGCTACTCATTAAGGACTGAGAACAAGAACTTTGATCAATATAAATTTATAGGATGAAAAGCACTTACGTTTTGGCAGGATGACCTTGGGAAATTATTAGCTGCTGTTGTCTTTTAGAGCATAGATAAAGAAAATATGTTCAGTTTCAAGTCCCAAGGCCTCTGAATGAGTCAGTTATTTTTTTTCTATACATTTCTTCTTCCTGGATGTTTTCTAGAAATCATGTCATCAAGTGACTGTACAGACTATGTTTCTTTTTCAGATTCTTGGAGGAAATCCCCAAAAGGATTGGTGTTATACGGTAGGAATACACAAATTGTGACTTTCAAGATGTCAGTTCCTGCAGAGCTGTGATTTTGTGAATCGGGGGAATTGCTCAGCCACTTGTCAGAGGGGCTCAGCACCACCCAGACATACCAGGTCACTCAGTACCTCCATTTTAAGCTCCAGGGTGAGAAGGGACATTTCCCTTGGACACTGTAGGATACTTTCGCACGAAATATTCCCTATTCTAACAGTGTTTCCTTCCACCACCTTCCCATGCACTTAGAAAATAAAATCCCTAAAGGATTTCTAGGGAAGACATTAAGAAACAGAATAAAACCTAATCATGATTTTTTTTGAGGACTAGAAACCTATGGGTTTTGTGACATAGAAAGTATTTACTCTCACATCAAGAAGTTTTTTGCTAAAGTGGGACTGTCCTTCAGCATGTGGGGGAAAAACATCCCCAGTGCTGCTGCAGCTCCATCAGAGCCATCGATTTTCCCAGTGACAGTGTTACCTGTGGCTCCTGCTTCACCCCAACCCCTCCCTCAGTATATCAGTCTCCTGCCTTTCTCACCCGTGGGAGGATTCATTTATCTCCCCAAAGGTCTCACAGGGTCCAGAGCCCCAGAGGTTCCTCCCTCTGGGAACGGAGAAGGGATGGGATGGTGATGGATGCCCACCACGTCAGAGCTATTTAAGTGTCTGGTGAGGCAACTTCACTTTGAAACAAATGGGCTGATACTGATGGGAGCTGGCACAGAGCCACTGCTGCTGCTCTCTGAGCCTGGCTAGAAACCCTCTGCTCATTCCAGAGGGAGATCTCCTGGATTTAGTCATCGGGTCCACCTTCTTTCTGGGCTGAGTCGGGTTTATTTGGCAGATCTCTTCCTGGGACATCCCAATCCAACCTGAACCTGAGGTGCTGCCTTGCCCAGATACCCATTCCTGGGGCACCTGCACGGGACTGGTGGATACAGCACAGGAATGCAGTGCTCTTCTGGAGCAACAGCTGGTGGCCAGATGCTGTGTCCCACAGTGCTTCAAATGCTCTGGGGACAATTTAATCTTATGCCACATGCATTTCTAGGACTTCCCCCCATCTTTCATGTCAGCTCTGCCCTTCTTTCCCGTTCTCATCTCCCTGTATCCTGGCCTGATCTGGCCTCAGTGATCCATCCACAGGGCTGAGCTTGATTTGGCTCACACAGCTCTTACAACAGCCACAAAATTTCTGCCCCTTCAACAGCAAATTCACTCTCAGTGAGCTGCACCCACTGAATTTGTCTGTGTGTGAGGGTTCTTGGGGCTTTTCCCTTGCTTGTCTCCAAAATCCAACATGAAGAAAATATTTTTGAGCTCTGTAATCTCCCTGGCACTGACATTTGTCCCTCTGCTTCCAGCAAAATACCCTATTTCCATCTTGATTTAAAGTCTACAACAGCCTGTGGAAAACCTTCCATTTAGGGACTCTCTGGGATTAGAAATCTCTAAAATGGGAATGAACTTTTCCAGCCTGTCTGCTGCATAAGGATTCAATTCTGCTCCCATTTGGATCCCATGGGGAGCTGGATTAGATGGATATAATCACAGAGCACTGAGTCCTCAAGCATGCAGTTGTTTCACAGGAGTGCCTTAGCAGAGACTGGTAAAACCCAAAAAAAGTAAAGCTCTCACAGATAAATAAACAGATATGTTGCATATAAAGTCATTTTTTCTTTTTTACCCACTAGTTATGGTGTTTTGTGGGCACCATCCTTTGAGAAAACATGGACATCTGAATCCAAAATGGACCCTGACAACAGAACTGAAGAAGGTTTGGAGACCTTGACCCTCAAGGGAGGTCTGAAATTTTGGTAATCCACTCCAGGACAGTACTTTTAATCTGGGATCCAACCCCTTATCTTGGCTCCTAGGGATTAAAGAAGAAGGGCTGCGGGAAAACACACATCAGTGACCATCAGTCTGCTAATCCATGCACTCAGAGGCACTGAGGGATCCCAGAAACGTCACTGAATGACACAGAGAAGGTCCTTTTTGGGTCTGCTGGTGGTCCTGGCATGTTGCAGGGGAATGCTCCTCATTCAGCTGATGCAGAGCAGAATTAATTATTAATGAGAGCATCAGCCAGAATGATACTATAAAGCCTTTGGATTTAGAAACGCAAACATTTCTTATACGTGGGCTCCCAAAGCAGCAGCTCCTCTGCCATGTTGCCTAAACCAGTGGTATAAGTGATAAAACTGGATTACAGAGTCAGAGGAACCTTAATTTCATACAATCAGCCAAGAGCATAACCTGGAAGTTTTCAAATCATTTTGATCTCCTTCAGATTGAGATCCTGTACCTTTGCTGTTTCAGGTGTTTTTTTTTAATTCTTTCCTGCTCATTTTATCCTTTTTCTCAAGGCGTCACCCAGGACCCACCAAAGGCAAGGGGAGTTTTTCTCCTTGAATGGAATCTTAAATAAACAGTGTCTCAGCTTTTAACATAAAAGGACCAGAAAAGAAAGAATTGTAAACCAGCATTTCAGCAACACAAACCCCAAGTAGCTATTTGGTGATTCAAAACATCAAATACTAAATATTAAAAAAAACCAAACACAATCCCTACAGTCATTTCAATAACTTGGAGTGTGGAGCTGTTACAAATGCACTGAAGATTCTTTATATGTGCTGCCATCAGGTGTTTGGTTCTCTCTGTCAGAAACAAGCTCCAAGGTTTTTCCCTGTGAGTAAAGAGGGCTGAGGAGGCAACACTCCTTGCAAAACCAGACCTCAGAGCTCTGATGATAATTTTACACTTCCAATAATCCCATCACTGCCACAGCTTCACAAAAGGGTGACACAGAAACAAGACATTTTTATCTACAGGTCAGTGAAAGCCTTTTAATGGGGAAAAGCCCTTGAATATTTTACAGAGCATAAATGCACCAGTGAGGTGCATTCATTGCTGTGGTGTCAGCAAAGCCTGAGAGGAGGGAAACTCCATGGCGATTATGTGATATTTTATTTTTCTTATATTATATGACAAATTATTATAATACATCTTTTATATATATTTATAATATTATATGATATTTTTGCCACACTTTGAAAGCAAGAGGAACTGAAAACACTGCTGAACAACTGTTATTTCTTAGGTGTTTAGAGAAATAATCATCTTTGACAATTTTCTCTCTTCCTAAATACTGTGGGAGCAATCCTTGAACTTTTTACTCAAACGGTAAAATTCCCACTGGAGGGCTGGGAGGCCTGAAAGGTTCAACCCTCTGTTTTTACAAGGGAACAAATGGCAGTAGTTTTAAAAAAAAAAAAGAAAAAAAAAAAAACAGGAAAAAAAGAGGCAACAAAAAAAAAAAAAAGAAACCATTTCAGCCTCTACTCTTTAAAGACAGTTATATGGGATTTGCTTTCCTTCTTATCTTTTCCCCCCACACACACACTTTTCAAAGCTGGGGTTAAGTTCAGAGGGAGGAATTTGGGACTTGGGGGCGTAGGTGACCACGGGCGACCCGGCCCTGGGGGTCTCCCGGGGCTGTGTCTGCCCAGCTGGTTGGTGTTACCGGGGCTGACAAAGCCATTATTCTCTGAGTGATTGCTGGGAACTTCACTAAGTGTGGGGAGCACCCCAAAATATCAGTTCAGGAGAAAAAACTAAAAACAAACAAACAAAAAAAAAACCCCAAAAAAAGCCAAAAACCAGCTGACTGCAGGGTCAGCAGTTTTGGGCTCTTGCCTGGAACTCGCTGGGGGAAGGAGCACGTTATCATAAATCCGCGTATCCAGAGGAGCCGCACGCGAAACCTCAGCACACTCTGGGCTGGCCACAGTGGAACATTCATTCTTAAAAGGAACTTAAGGAGGCAAAGCTTCATTTCCTGAGATTTAAGGAACTTTATTAAATTTTCCCCCCCCCTTTGCTGCATTAAGAGTTGGCAGAGGCTTTGGAGCAGAAGCAGCCGCAGTGTGAAAGGGCTTTTTAGAGGTGAATCCAAAGGATCATTAACCTAATAAAGGGAAAGGCAAGGGGAAGGAATTTTAAAGCTGTTGCAGGCTCACCATTATCTAAAATGTACAAATAAAAGCACTTTCTCTTTACCTATTGCACAGTAATGAATAGAGTTGTTTATCTCAGAAACCTCATGTATCACTCAAGGAAATGGCCAATGGCATCTGAGAAGTGGTTTGGAAGAGCTTCTGGTCACCAGGTCCACTGTCCAAAACTGATTGCTAAATGGTGTTGAAATCAATGTGTGGTCAATGGAAATATCACTTGGATAAACAGTAACTTTTAGCAAGAAAAGAACAAAATAGCACTTTGAAAAGCTGGGTTTTAATGGTGCCATGATTTCCCATTCAATCCAGCAAAGAAAGGTGGGGATTTGTTTCCTATTTATTTTGTGTGAGCTCTGGGAAGCCCTTCCCCTCCAGGTTGTTGCCACCATGGGAGAATCTCTTGGAAGAGTTATTTAGGCCATGCTCCCAATCCTTACTTGGTGCAAACTCAAAAAGATGGGAAACCTATGCTTTGTTTTATGTCCTGCTCCTGTCACTGGATCATAAAGTTTTTCACCCCACTATCTGCTTTTAAGGATATTTTCCCACTAGATTAATAATAATAAATCAAGACCATACCCTGGCCATTGAAAGACAATTAAATTAATATTCCATTAGCTGCAAGGACAGTCTGCTATAGGTATCACTGCTCATTCCTGGGAGGAATGGGATGGGTTTAGGTAGAGGGAAACAATAAATTCTACCCACAGGGTATTTCCCACAGTAATGAGCAGCCTTTATTCTCACACAATTCAGATTTTTCCTCACTCTGATTCCACCATAGCTCAAGGACCATCCACCTGCAAAAAGGGACCTGCTCTGCCGGGTGCTGATGCTGTCAACAGGTAGTTTGGCATCAGTTCTTAGAAAAAAGGAGATTGTTTTGAAAGTTTGTGGCTAAATGCCTGAGTTCAGATATGTATCACTGCAATTAACAGTGCTGCAAGTCCCCCCTGGCTGTATCCACACCTCAGAATCCATCCCTGCGCACTTTCATCTGTGGTTTTAGCTGGAGGAAGGGAGTCAGCACATATGTGTCATTAGTCCTTCCCCTGCCTATGAAAGTAATAAGGTTTTTTGAGCATTGTGAAATGCTTTTCTCTAAGGCTGGTACATAAAGCTCTGATTATCCCTCAGTGCATTTCACTCCATCAAATACGAAAACCATAGATTTCCTAGGCTTTAACTTGCAGACCACTCAGAGCACTTAACCAAACTTTTTCTTCCATGAAAAAACAGGCAGAGGAGGGGTTTGGAATCAGGTCCTTGGCATTTTGTTTCCATTTCTGCCACTGACTTGCTGGGGCTTTGGGTGAGTAGTTAGTTCCTTTTTTCATGTCATCTTGCTGAATCATAAAATAGATCTTACAGACGTCAAGAGAACTGATGCTTGTTGAGTTTCCCCAGCAAACAGCCCTATAAAACACAGTTTGCTCGTTGCTTTATTGTATCTTGCACAGTTGCTGTTTATGGCTGTCCCCTTCTCTTCCCTGTGCCTGCTGCTATAAATGTTACACATCTCCAAAGGGATAAAATAGATCCCAGAGCCAGGAGGTCACCCTGGGATCCTCAGTGGTGCAAAAGCAGCCCAAAGCCACGGTTTCCAATGGCAGGATGACCAGTTGCAAGGAGAATTCTGTGAAACTTTCAGCAGATGGCTGCATTTTTCATCTCTCCCCGTTTTTCCAGGGCAGCAGCTCTCCCCTTGCCTGGCCTCAAGGCTAGGGGAAGGCAAAAAGTGTTTTTTTCTGACTCCCACCTTGAGCAGAACGATAACCCAGGAGCCCCTTGGACTGTGCAGAGTCTGCAACGAGTTTGGCAGCGATTCCTTGCTTGTGCATTCAGAAACAGCAAGTGAACTGTTCACTCACCAGTCTAAATGAATATCCAACTGGTCACAAGCCCCAGGGTCACAGGAGACCTGCCATAATGTATGGAAATATTTGACTTAAATTGCAGCTTTTGGTAAAGAGTGTCCTAGGATTTCAGTCCCTGAAGCTCTGGGATGGCTCTTTCAGTGCCTTGCATCCTATTAGCTCTATAATCTGTCTGCTCTTCGCCACTGTAAATCATTTTTATTTAGGCAAATATTGATTTTTTAAAAAATGTATTATGTAATTAAAAAAAAAATCCCTGGTTAGGTTCTATTTTTTTTTTTTTAATTATTATTCTTAGAAAATTGCTGAGAAAAGGGAAGAGTTCTTGTTTGGGGGTTAAGGAAAGGGGTGGAAATCCATTCCAGCTGAAAGCTGGCGAGAGTTCTCAGCCTGCAAGCAAAATTGGTCATTTTTCCCTGCAGATTAAGAAAAAAAAAAAACAAACCAAAAACAGAAAACCCATTTGGCTGTGTTTATCCTAGAGGAATGCAGACAAAAAGGACAGGGAGAAAGACACAGAAGAAGCAAACGAAACGTTTGCATGATTTATGGGAATTTTGCAACTTCAAAACAGCACTGTGGGGTGACCTGTTGTCCTGAAAAGAAAGAAACAACAAATAAACCAGTGAATGATGCCTGAGGTTTGTCAGAACACTACTGGGCAGCAGCTTTCAAGAAATCCCCCACTGCACGTGCAGTTCCCAGCCCGATGGAGTGCCATGAAAAGCAATATTGGGATACATTCCCAGTGGACTTTCACTAATTTGGGTTAGAATTATCTGTTGAAATCGATAGGGCTGCCTTGTATTTTGGTCTGTCCCATGACACGGTTAAAATTACTGCGTGTGATTCACAGACTCTGCTCTCCCATGGGCCTCTTTGGTGCCAGAGGAGGTTTATCTGGCTTGTCTCCTGGTAATAAGCACAAGTTTTTTATTTTCATTTTCTTTATGCTACTGTTGAGGAGGAGGAGGAAAGGATTTCTCTCCATGTGAACGCAGGCAGATAAGAGTTGAGCAATTCAGGAGCTCCCCCTGTGCTGACAGTCAGGGGTGCCCGGACAGGACGGTGGCTGTTGGCTGCCCTCAGCCTGCCTTGCCTTTCCAGCCATTTCCAGAGTGGATGGTGAGTCTGGATCCACAGACACCCCTTGGAAAGGGTCCTTCAACCTTCGAGCTGCAGAGCCACTGATGGCAACAGAGCCGGGACCCTGGGGAGTCAGTCCTGCTGCCAGAGGCTCCTACAGAGGACTGCAAACCCCTTCCTCTTCCTCTTCCTCTTCCTCTTCCTTTTCCTTTTCCTTTTCCTTTCTTTTTTCCATTTTCCTCTTTTTCTCCTATTCCCATTTTCCTTTGTTCCCTTTTTTTTTATATATTTTCCCTTTTTTTTCTCCTTTCTCTTTCCTTTTCCCTTCCCCTTTTCCCTTCCCTTCCCTGAAGTTCGACAGGACCGTTCCTTTGACGTTGCAGACAAATCTGCTGCAGCCTCACTTTTGTTTTCGTTGTTCCTTAAAAGGAGTTTACTGGCAGGGAATTCTGTGGGAGCTGCACATTTCCAGCAGCCATGGGATTTCCACGAACGAAGCATTTCACATTCACCATTCACGATCGAGAGTGTTTGCAGCAGGAATGTTTTTTCCCCTCAATGATTGCACTTCATCAGCACACACGCCCCGGGGACCTCAGTGTCCAGTCAAAACAGCTCAGATTTCACATTTCAGTGGGTGGACACCCAAACCGGCGTTTACAGCAAACTGGAAAAGTTGCTTTTAGCTGGTAAAAGAGTCATTTCCTTGCTTGGTAGGAGGAGGTGGAAAGATTCTCCCATGCTTTGGGGTCAGAGAGACAGAGAGCCCAGAGCTGACGCGGGCAAACTGAACCAATGAGAGACATTTCAGTGCTTTCTCTTCACTCACCAGCCTTCCTGGGAAATTTGCACCCACGTCTGCACAGAGAAGGTTGGCTGCTCCCACGTGGAGCCGTGGGGGCTCTCTGACCTTGACATACTTTCAGTTTTCATATATTTATTGGGATTTTTGTGCCTGTCTGAGTCACTTGGCTTTAATTTGTTTAATGGCCAATTGATTTAAGAAGTTTGTGGTTTCTGGGTGTTGTGTGCGGCATTGTGGCAAGATCCACCCACAACCCACTCCTTGACATCCCTCTTTTATTCTGTAATTCCTATGCTAGAAAGCAAAAGCCTTATTTGTGCCCTCTTCCAGGCTTGCTTGTGGCATTTTTTGGAGCTATAAATAGGCACTTTTAGGAGAGAGAAATAGCGACACACCTTTAAAGTCCATTGACATATTTTGGACCGTGAGAGCTTTCAAAGAAGGACAGAACGGAAAAATAAGAGATATTTTGCTTTTAAAAGAAAATAGAAACTATCCTTCCTAAATAGGGACAGTTGGCATCTAAACCTCCTTCTTTGCTACAAAAGCCCGTCCCAGTCTTTGCTTTCAGACCCATTTCATATTAAAAATAGCACATGGAAAATTTTTGTCCCAGAGTTTCTTGCCAGCTGACTGCTGGGCTGTTGCTTTCAAGTGACTAATTTAGAGCAAGACTCGACTGGAGAGCGCTAAGTGATGGTGTCATCACCTTCCTTGTCACATCCAGGTAAAACATAATGTTCCAAGGGTGAAGAGCTGTGGCCAGCTCAGCCTTAGCCTAATGGAGGAGGGTATGATGAAGAAAACACCAAGCAGGTGAAATTGTGAGGGATCATAAAATCATAGAATGGTTTGGGTGGGAAGGGACCTTAAAGCTCATCTTGTTCCACCCCCTGCCATGGGCAGGGACACCTTTTACCAGACCAGGTTGCTCCAAGCCCTGTCCAACCTGGCCTTGAACGCTTCCAGGGATGTTTAATTATACTCAGGGACATGAAAATGAAATTAAAAACACACCCTCAGCATGTTCATGCCTAGTAGTGCCTGAAAGCTGAACTGGGATTTGGGTCAGAGTCTTGCAAGGCTCAGCTTGTGCAAACCCAAAATCCTGAGACGCAAAGGTCTTTGAACCCTGGAGCTGCTGAACCTCAGAGTGCTGTGTGGCTAATTGGCATGATTTAATTAGCGAGTCCTGCAACATATGGCCCCTGCCTTAAAGCTGCAGCTCTTGGCTGTGATGAGAATCCCACCTTTTATTTGATTTTATTTTTCAAGTCAGTGCCTTTTATGTTTGTAGAACAAAATGTGATGCCATGACATCAGGTGACGAAGGAAAACAACCCAAAAGTTTCCTTTCAAATCTCAGTTTGCCTCCTGTTTTTGAGGATTTGGGCAGCAGTTCAGCTGCACTACAGTTCTGACAACAAGATCATTGCAAGTGAGTGCTGAGAAACACCCTGAGAGGACAACCCTGGGGCTAAAGTAAATAGGTGTAGCCCCTGCATGCCTGGAGCTGAAATTTGGAGAAGGCAGAGAGGACCATGTGTTTCTCTGCCCTGTCCCCCGTCGAGCAGCGAGTTCATCATCCTCCTGTGCACACACCTCTCCTCCTGCTGTCCCTGAGGGTGAGGAGCTGGGATCCAGCTGGATTCCTCTCCCAGCTCCAGGCAGCAGCTTTTGGGCACACAGCCCGTGGCTGCTTGTCCTGGAGCATCATTGGCAGCCGGCTGGAAAAAAAGGGATGTGAAATCAGCTGGAATGGGCACAGGGCAAAGCCCCCCAGTGAGCCCCCTCTGGCGTGGACACAACGTGTTCTGCTGCTTTAAACGTTGCCCTGCTTTGCAGAAATATTTACTTGCTGGTGCTGAGCCTGAGGGTGGGTGTCAGGTACTGTTACACTGCTAATTAACTCCCACTAATTAGGGAGCAACTCAGAGTGCTGCCCTTATGTTTGCAGGGATCAATCAGGCTGCTGCTGGTTTTGGGGATGATGCAGCAGGAGCTCCCCCTCCTCTCAGCATCCCTGCTGGGGCTCCCACCCCCTCCTGGAGCCCCCGTGTGTGGTGTGATGGGTCGAGGAGCTAACACAAAACTATTGACTCAGCTGCTCACGCCTCTTTTCCCAGAAAATTCATCTGCATTTGGGTCGCTTTCTCGTCAAGAGAAGAGGGAGCTGTTGGAGTGGGGGGCTGGAGAGAGAGAAGAGCTGAGAGATGCTATGTTTAATGCAAAGTGTTGCCAGGCATAGCCCCTGTGTCATCTAAACCCTGGATTTTTCAAAATGCACTTTCTTTGCTAATTTTGACTCATTTCACCTCCATTTTCACTTCAGCACACTCCTCTGTGCAGCATCAATCAGAGATTATTTTCAGGGCGTGGGGCATTTCTTTGTCTGCCCACTAAAGTCTGAACTATTAATAACTGGAGAGCTCTGGATCAATCCCATGTATCACTATTTTTGCCAAAACACACAAGTAGGTGTGATATGTGATTTACATTAATGATCTAGAAGCCCTCAAACCCCAGCATACACAGATGTTTGAAGATATCCAAATAGCCATGAAGGGGACTTATGAAAACCAGGTTGATTTTCTCAGTGAGATTTTAGTGGGACTTTTTTTTTTTTTTTTTTTTTTTTTTTTTTTTTTTTTTTTTTTTTTTTTTTTTTTTTTTTTTTTTTTTTTTTTTT
>JAWWES010000021.1:17482636-17522130 GCA_035583135.1 Lophotriccus pileatus | reverse complement strand
TTTTCTTTTTTTTTTTTTTTTTTTTTTTTTTTTTTTTTTTTTTTTTTTTTTTTTTTTTTTTTTTTTTTGCCAGTGCTCTCTGGTGCACGAGCAGCAGTTGTTTCCTTTCTGATCAACAGAGGACAGTATTCTTATGTTCTGAGACTATAATACGTCCTGCTCACACAGCAACAGGCCACAGCACAAATGTTACACCACGGATTGAACAGCTAAAGAGAAATTAAGGCATTTTATCTTACACTTCTCCCTGGGTAAAATCCACCCAGTGACAATTTGGAATGATGGAAACTGGATAAACGGGCTCCAAGTCTTGTAAAATCTGATTTACTCAACAAACTGTCCCAAGATTTGGAATTACCATAAAATCTCATAATTTCTCCAGTTAATAAAACACTCATCAGAAGAGACTGTTATAATCCATCCAGAGATCTGGCAACGACCATTCATTTAATAGGGCAACACATACCAGTGCTTTGCATAAATAGCAGAATTCAAAGGACTGTCCCAGCTCTTTCAAATTCCCCGGTTAGGAAAAGCCACCTAACAGCCCTGGGGATTTTTTTTTTCAGTAAATGATGTGCTGGGGAGAAAACTTTTATCACTGCCAGTCATTTCTGAGCAGAAGGGCTCTTTGCACAGGATCCCTGTGTCCGTGGTGTTTATATACCCAGGAGGAAATTCCTGCCGCCAGCAGATTTCTGCCCCTACGCGGGAGGCTGTGTGGGGATGCTCCGGGGTGGGAGCTGTGGGAGCCTCTGTGTTGCAGGTGGCCTTTGTGCAAGAGGGACAGAGGAGCAAAGGGTTGGGGTGGGATGGGACTCTGGGCAGAAATCTGCAGACACTTTTCCAGGCTGTAGACTCGAATAACCAAAAAATGAGGAGTTAGGCTGAACCCAGGATGGGTGGGAGTAAATTCCTTTCCTCTAAGGCCCCCCGTAGGATTCTCTGTATCAAGTTTCGTAACTCCTGGATTGGAGCTGGAAGGGAGGAGCTCACAAAACCCACTCTCCTTATTCATTTTCAGTGTCTTTTGTCCCCCCTCCCTCCCTCAATTTCAGCTCTCCCAATTTATCCAGCTCACCAAGCTCTTGCTGGGCTGGCCTAGCTGACAAGCATCAGACAAAACACCAGCCCTTGCCACCAGCAGTGGGAAACTCAGTTGACTTGGGATGGATTTGTACTTTTAAGGAAAATTCAGCTGAAATTTGCACTTCTTATCTTTTGAGGTGCAAATATATTTATTTATTTGATAAGACCATGCCCATGCCCACACTGAACTCCTGGAACCATTTCTGCAGAGCAAAACTGAATTTCTGCTTCTCCTCTAATGATGACAGCAAAAACTTTGAGATAAGCTTCAGGGTTTTGGGATGAATACCTGACCCAGTGGGGTGTCTCACTCCTCACAGCTTGGTGAGTGGGGAAGTATCCCGTCCTTAGCTCAGCTCTGTGGGAACTCCTGGCAAGAATAGATTTGGGCAGCAGTTTCCAAGAAGGAATTAGATTTAGCTTATAAATTAGTTCCTAAGCTTGAGGCCAGGGTCATTAAAAGAGGAATCCACCCCAGGGAGGCCCATCTGTGTCCAGATTCCTTGGACACTTCCAGGAGTCGCTCGCTCACATTTTAACCATGGGTTTGACAAGAAATACATGGGCCGAGCCCGCTGGAATTAGAGCTTAATGGGTTTACCCAAATTTCCTCTCTGCTGAAGAAGAAGGAAAAAAAAAAAAAAAAAGAAAAGAAAAAAGCCTCAGCCATGTTCCTCCTAATGTGTTCTTCAGGCTTTGCAGCCATTCATCTCCCGGCGTTGCAGTGCTCTCAATTCCCCACGAAGGTCTGTCTTCCTGTTCATCGTCTTCCAGGGTTCACTTGTTCCTTGAAAAGTTCAGCCCGGGACCATCCCCAGTGCATTCCAGCATCCCGGCTCTGGGTGAATACCTGCCCCACGTCTCCCACCGAGCCTCTGGCCCTGCTGTCTCTAAAGGGCTGGTGATAAATGGTTCCTCGGAGCAGTGGCAATTTCATGGTTCGTTGGGCACAACCACTCTGCATTTTCCCCCCCCAGATAATCGAGCTATTACCGGACAATGAGGAACAGATTGCATCTGCCGAGGCATCCCCCGACAATGGGCTGTGTATCTCCGGCATCTCCCACGCTGGGGGTGGAGGGAGGGGATATTTGGAAAGGAGAGAGGAGGACAGGTAATCCCAGGTATTTTAGCATCGTTTTGTCTGCCCCTTTTATGTGCTGCTGAGGGAAATCGCATCCCCGGGTTCAGCCAGGGCTGGGCAGGAATGAGCTGGGATTTCAGCCCTGGTGTTTTCCGTTTATTTTATCTCACCTCTCACATTCCAGGATCAGTTCCTCCTCTCATCCTCCTCCTTTATGATTTACAATAGCCGCGGGCTTTTGCAGCTGATAAAAGGCACCACGACACCTGAGCGCCCCACAGTCTTTGCCTTTCCCAAATGCTCCCTTTCCTCCCACCCCACCCCGTAAGATAAGGATCCATCTCCACTGTGCACAGGGAAACTGAGGCACGCTGAGCTGTTCCCGGCAGCTTCAAGTCACCCACCATGTCAATCCAGGCAGCATGAACTACATTTATGGCTGTCCGTGGAGAACCTATGTTCTCCACATGACCATGGGCATAGGAAACATCCACAAAAAACAAGAACTAAAATTATAATCTAAATAAGTCTCTTAAACTTTCAGTAGCTGTGGCAAGGGATGGAAAATCATTTCCCTTCCATAGCAGGATTTGGGCTCCTTCCTTGCCCTTTACTTAGTGAAACCTGCAATGGCCACAATATAAATTTTATGTGAGAAACTTGAAGCTTTTTTGAGTTGACAATGGCAGAGCAAGTCTAGAATTTTTCTAAGTCTGAAGATGATCTATTTAAGGCATGAGATGCTGATATGTGGATTTGTTTGTTAGAAGTAAAGTTTGGATATCAAGTTACTTCTCAAAAAGCCCCACAAGTCTCTGCACATAATGTACTAAAAATTCTCCTGGAACTTCCACGGTAGAGCGATATATTACATCTTTCCAACTCCATCTGGTTTATGGTTTTGCTGCTCCTTTGCCCTTTATTTAAGCTTCTGACACCGAATTGATTTTGTGCTCTTTGGCTTTTCCAGCCAACCATACCATGGCCTAATGTTATCCATGGTAAATAAAATAATAGTCATAATTAAAAATAAACAGGGCAAAGAATGAGATGCCAAGTCTGATGTGCCACTGAATCACTTAAGAGAGGTAAAATATTGCTGTATCTTATGGAACGTTTAATCAGCCAAAGAATTTCATGCAGTTGTCTCCCTTTAACCTTCCCACCTCCTTCTTCTCCCTCCCCCCCAAAAAAACCCTTGAAGTGAAATATTTATGATTTTAATAAATTAGAGAACATGGCTAATTAGCTCCATCATCAACACCCACGAGGTTGTTAAAGTGACTGAGAATCCTGGAGTTTAATATTGCTCTGAGCAGTGAAACAGCAAAGCATTAAGTTCACAGGATGATCCACACACGTCTTCCTTTGGGATGTTCAGAGACCACATCCTGGATGCACTGGGGACTTGACCAAACACTGTTATATATGAATAAATATTTAACACCTAAATGAGCCTCACAGGGTACAATCCTGTTTTTAAGTGACTGGTCTTATCATCACACCCAGGAAGAACCCTCCTGTCCCTCCATCGGTTCCGCTTCTGCGCAGCAAAGGTTTTACCCAGTCAAAATACACCCTAGGCTTTGGCAAAAAAATTTTAATAGACTTAAGGCAATTATTAGTATTTTCTAATTTTTATCATGGAACCCATTAAAATTCTCACTAGGGTGGTATTTTTTCTCTCTGCACCCTTCCACCAGACAAAACAGATCAAATGGCGAATTCCTCGCACTCATCGTCTCTGAGCTGAGGTGATGGGCATTGTTAATTGAGGGTGTCAAAATAATTTACTGCAAGTAATTAAATAAAATGGCAGGTTCCAAAGCCTGCAGAATTTTGATCTGAAGTCTGTAATCGGGGCTATAATTTAAAAGCACCTGACAGACGCTTTAATTAGAGAACAAAAATGCGAGTGGCCAGTAAAGCTCAGTGATGGATGGTGGAAAGTGGGGGGAGATGCCTACTCGTGTCTCTTCTGCAAGATCTCAAACAGCTGCCTGATACTCTATCACATGCAGGCAGTGGCTGCTGGAGGAGCTCAGCTCCTGCCCCAGGCAATGTGAGACCATGCCCAGAGCTGTGAGTGGGTTGCTCCTCATCCACAGCCTTCTGTCCAGAAAATTATTCCAAACTTAGCCATGGCCCTTGGTTTTCCCAGTTATCTGGGGAAAGGATATCACTGGCTGCTGATGGAGTGGGCTCCCAGCTGGTAGAACTGTGAATTTTGTCACAGCACAGCTGCTGTCTGTGCTTGAAATGATTTTTCAGAAGGTTGCAAATCTGGGGTTGGTGGCACGTCACAATGGCCTGGTTGGCTTTGCATTTGAAAACAAATGAATAGGTCAACCCCTCTTGGTTGTGCTCCCCAGGCATTTCTTGCTTCCTGAATGGTTCTCCTGGGCCCATTAAGTTGTGCAGGCTGGAAAACAGTTGTTGGGTGTTCGGAGCTGGGGACCTCCCAACATGCAAAGACGCAACATATGGTTTATTCTTCATGACAGTCTTGGCACCAGGGGGTCACCACCCATGTTGCTTTCTGATTCCCAGACACAGCCCTACAGCCTCCACCTCGGGGAAAAAGGAGGGGAGGGAGGAAGGAAAGGTCACAGTTTAACTTTTTTTTTGGTAAGTTTTCTAATATAGCACTGAATTATGTCCTTACAAGGCTCTGTCAAGACCAGTTATGTCAATGTGGAGGTGCAATTTCTGGTCACCACTCTGGGGGACAGACCTTTGGGAAGATGTTGCTTTGGATTTGTTGATGTCTTTTGGTTCTTCCAGTGAGTGCAGGTTGGATTCAGCCAGGTCTAAGTGAAATAACTGATAAAATATCTCAAATCTGACCTGTGGGGTTGTGACACCCACTCTCATTCTGCACAGGAGAGGGGAAAGGAGGAGAGGGAAGCAGATCCTGTTCTTTTCTGTTCCTTGTATCAGGATCAGCGTTTATCTAAAGGCAATGTTACCCAAGGTAATTTCGGTATAAATCATGACATGCTCAGAGTATCAAGGAAGGGAGTCCAAAGCCAAAACTGGGCCACCTTTAGGCAGATGAATGATCCTATGCTCTTTGCACTGAACTTCTCCCATTACCTGAGTGAAACTGTTTAAGGCCACTGTTTAAGGCACCTCCATATTTCACAGCAATGTGAACACATCACCAAAAGCAGAGTTACCACAAGGGTCAGGTCATAATTACTTTAGTTCATATGGGGCTCTGTAGTTTCTCTGCTCCTGCCTCACACATTCAAAGGGAGGAGGATCTCTTTGGTGAAGGCAAAATCTGAAGGAGACACGAGCCTGCAAACCAGGTGATTTCAACTCTTTCTCAGAGGTATCAGCTGGGAAAGAGGTGGAAAGAGCTCCTGGCAGCCCTGGCCAGTGCATTTTACATACGTCAGTGGAATAAAAATATTGTTTCAGCAGTTATATTGTCATTATTAAAACAGAGCTTGAGGAATTGTGCCAATCTTCTGTTACCAGGACTATAATGCACTAAACCATCCGGCTTGAAGGATAACCAGGGGCCAGTCAGAGGGAGCATGTGCCAGAACTGGAAGTGCAACAAGTCTCTGATTGCTGGGGGGGTTGAGAGAGGCTGTTTCCCTACAAAACCTCTGCTATTGCTCTCAAGAGAAAACATTTCAGCAGAAAATGGAGATCCAGTGAAAGGAGAATGATTCATTAGTGTTGAATCTGTGAATTTATTTCCTTTAATACACCCTGTGAATGGAGGAGCCTCATTGGTCCTAATTCACTTTAGAAAAGGAGGGCAAGGGAGAAAAATTCACACTTTTCCATGGCTTCAGCCTGATTCAGCTCAAGGTGAGATCAGTGGAAATTGGTGGGCACCCTCATGTCCATCTTCAGGACCCCCCTAGACGTTACACAGGACAAGAGGAAGGAGTGTTTCTACCCTTTCCAGGCCCTCAGGAATATAGTGGTGACTATTTTGATGGAGTGCAGCAAGTGCAGTGGGATAACGGAAAATAATTTTAAAAGACGAGGGAAAAAACATTCTTGCTGAGGCTTTTTTTCAGCTTAATGATGTTTAATGAATTGGCAAAGCTCTGCTTAGGAAAAAAAAAAGGCAAACTTTACGTATCTGGATCTTAATGATTAATAATTCTGCATGGTTTGGGTGCCAGAGTAAACATAATAAACACTTTTCTTTTAACCAATTGACTTTAGTTTTCCGTGGCCAATAAAGTTTGAAGAATTTTCTTTGGATCCAGTTACACCATCATTGCCTGGGAGGGAGGATAGTCCACTGTATATCCACAGAGCAGACAAAGTCAATGGCCTAGAAAACTCCAAAATGTGTTTTTCACATCAGTCAAGAGGGAGATTTTTAATGATGATGTAACAATGTCAGGCATCATAAACAGTCCTGGGAGAAACACACCTGAACTTCTCAGGGCTGTGTGAAAATGGAGGCAGGGAGCTGTGGGTTCTGGGTTGACTTCAAACTTTATTGTCTGCCTAACTTAGAGTGGCAGCACTGGAGAGAAAAAAACAAATGAAGGACAAATCAATTCTGACACAGTTTTAAAAATAAGACCTCAACTGGATTCACATTTTTAACATATTCTGACATTTTGGAGGCTTTTGCTAATTCTCCAAAGCCTTAAAAATCACTGTTCCTCTCACTGGCCTATTCCAATTTCCATTCAGATGCCACTTCTATTATTTAAGAGTCCCACTAAAAATGCCAAAAATATTAATCAAGCCAGGACTCATGCCAAATAGCTTGAGTGATTTGTATTATATTTGGAGACTGAGAATTAACCAACCATTCAGCTCAATGCAAAAAGAATGTTTCATGTTTAGAAATAATGTTTAATTCTGTAAAAGAAAAATTTTTGCTGATTTTTTGGGGTCATGTGTGAGGTTCAAGGTGGAACTATGTGAGTATAATTCTGCAGCTGGTGACCTACTGTCATTCCTGGAAATACTGGCATTTTCTCAGCTTCCCTCCTCCCCTGTACCTTTCTCCTGTCAGAGGTGGTCATGTGGGCTCTCCCAAATCCAGGTCAGGAGATTATTTAAATCTAATGGTAGGAGGTTATTTAAAAACGGATGGTTTGGAGAACTGTGGTGATTTTGCTGGACATTGGGGTAGGAAAAGGACAGCAGCCTTCACGGAGTAGGTGGCTAAGAGCAGAAGGTCACAGTCACATCTGGAAAAGACACATCTGGATCTAGGACAGGAGGTCCCTCTATTTACACAGGTGTCTGTGGGCAAACCTGTCCACAATGGCATCTGGGCTGGATGTGTTTCTCCTGCTCCTGGAAGCCACATGGCTGTGTAATTTCATCCTATGCCCAAGATAATACAGCAGTTCAACTGTGTGACTCTAGTCTCTGACTGTCAAAAGGTCTGTACAGCTCCCTTGAAAGTTAAAGAGGTGATTAAAAACACCAAAGTGTTAAAGGAAAAGCCAGACTTTGCTCTAGTAAAAAAAAAAAACCAAAACAAAACAGATTTTTTGTTTGGATGTGCTCACAGTCCAACCTATTTAACAGAACTCAAATGACACATTGCTTTTAATGTCCAATATTTCATTTTCCTTCCCTGCATGGCACAAACAAAATGCTCTCCACTTGCATCATGTCTCGTAGTAAAAGTCCTGAGTTTGTCTGCACAAAATCACTTTGGATACTGCAATTTCTTCCCCCTCAGTATCCAAACCAAATCACACCTCCTGTTAACTGGATGTGTTGAAAAGCCCAACCTTTGCAGGTTTGCTGTCAGCAGGCACAATATCTGCCTGATAACCATGGCTGGGCACTGATCCACGTTTGGCTTTATTGAGTGCCTCCCTTTGCTCCTGTTCCTCCTTCCACACACTAATTTTTAGTGCATGGCAGAGGTCTGGGGGAATTACAGGAGCCTTGGCAGCCTTAATTTAAATGCTGGGAGCTGATGGAGATGATGCAGAAGGATGTGTATATCCGTAGGAACTCTTGAAACCTACAGCAATGAATGGATTTCCTGGAGAAAGTAAAACCAATGGGATTTGTTTCCTTTTAGCCCATCACCTGCTCCCAGCCATAGGTCAAGCTCACGTGTCTTGTAAAAACACCAGGGAAATGCTGATGTGGGTTGTGAGGGTCCACCTGCACCTGAACTGTGAGTCTCCTAGAAGAGTTGTTGCTCTTAATTGTCCTTTCCTACTAGTGAGCAGGATTGTCTAGGGAGGTTTTTGACAAGTCACCAGCTTCAAAAGTTGTGTCAGTCTTGGAAGGAGTTTTTCAAAGGAAGAGAAATGCAAAAAGGATTAAAATCACTCTTACCACTGACTGGGGTCTCCATTAAGCCATGACTTGGAAACTCTCTTCTTATATTTCACTGTGCTACACAAACAAATCCAGGAGTGAAGAGATCTCAGGACTCTTCAACTCAAAGCAAGGACTGAGCTCTCTCAGCCCGAGGTGCGACAGGTTCTTTATTTACCCACCTGACTTGTCCAAGCCCAGGATGACTTGGATAGTTTTATACAATGACTCTTTGTAGGCTGTGACAACCCATTCACGTGTGGCCTCGATGCTGAGCAATCCTGGGAGTGAGTTCACTCCTGGGCTTGAGCCATGGCTGTCTTTCCCCCCGGGACAATCCTGTATGAGCAGACGGTTCCTTCAAACAGACTTCCTCATTGTGCTACACAACTGCACTCGTGGCAGGGGAAATGCTGGTGATTGGGAGCATTTTTTTCCAAGAAAAACACTGATTCAAGGTCATCGTCTTGGAATTAACTCATCCCAGGATATATGGAGTGAAGCAAAGATCAGGATGAACAGAAAGCCATTGACACAGGGGTGATTCCTGCTGAAACAAGCTGAACATTCAAACCCTCAGAAACAGTTTGAAATAAAATCTACAATTATCTGGGCCAGGGTTGGCAGCAGAAAGGTATTCCAGTCTTTCAACAATGGTTTTTCCATGATCTTACAAGGAGTTCATTGTCCAACAAGCACTGTTATCCATTCAAACAAGGATCACTCTTCCAAGCCCGAAATGCATTGTTCTTTTGTTACATGCACTTTCTGTCCATGAAGTCATGGCAAGGCACTGAGGCTTCAGACTAACAGCAAACACTGGCTGTGATGTGATATTTCCACTTGGCTCCCCTCCCAATGGCTCCTGCTGGAGCCATTGTTCTCCAGGACCGCCATCCATAAAAAATGACAACGGCAAAACACCTACTTCCCGAGTTGCCTGCTACGTCCTACACATTTGGCATCTGCCCCTCAGAATGGTGACATGGTGTTCCCAAAACACTCCAGGATTTCTCAGAGTTGTTGCAACCCTTTAACCAGGCACAACTTTCTCATGGCTGTAATTCTGGTAGGAATTAATGCTTTTTTTTTTCCCCGCTTCATCCTGGGATGCTTCAAAATGCTTGGAGTGATCGGGAGCTTATGTTCTACCAGCCCAACTCCTATAAAAACCCAGCTTATCTCTAAAGAAACTATTTAGCCTTGTTCCAGTGTCACTTTATTCATCTTTTAAACACTTACAACAGAAAGCTGCTTAATTTGGCACTGGAGCAAAATCCTCAGCCCGTGTGAGCTGCCAGGGAACCCGCTGGGCTGTGCCAGCTTTCACCAGCTGAGCGTCGTACCAGCAATGGTTTCAGTGTTCGTGGACTTCCAACCCCCTGATGTTTGCTTCGTGTTTCAGACCGAACGCGCTCAAGAAACTCAGCATAAAACTCAGACTGTAAATTTGACTTTTCCTTGGTCTCCAATCAGAACCATAAATCAACCCCAGATTCGCTTTGAACTTGGTCGCGCTTGCCCCAGAAAGTTCAGGAACTTTAACGATCCTCTGGGACAGAGTCAAGCCCGTTTTAGAGCGTTTACAAAGAAAACATCAAACTGGATGAATTTTGTGCGGTTTTGCTACATGCCTTTGGCACAACTCTGGCAAACCCTGACAAGGATCCAATTCAAGTTAAGGATCAACTGGGCATTCGACTGATGTCATCGGACAACAAGCAAACAAACAACTGACGGCATCTCAAGGATTTATTTGGTTTCACTTCGCTAGAACTTTATCAGCACAACGGGACTGGTTCTGCTTTCCTCTGCAGTGATGTAAATGGGGAGTCAAGCCATACTTTAGCTGTGATGGTTATCAGGCTCAGATAAAGCTGTTCAGATCCTTTTCTCTGTGGACTTGAAATGTCTGGCCAAACACAGATTTGGATCCAAGTTAATAGTTTCTCTGTGAAAATGCTGGAGAGCCCCAAAGGCATCTGTATTACTCTGCCACGCTGGGACAGAGAAGGTTTTGAACCAGAGCTTTGCTGTTTAAATAGGAGCTGCTGTCACTTCTCAGGTGATGCTTTCAACCAGAGAAAATTTAAAGTAATCTGAGTAAAAAGTTGTCCCACAGCGAGGTGAACGTGCTACTCCCAGATCTATCCTCCAAAACATGGCTGGACTTTCTTCTGAACATTCTCAGTGTAGCTAACCATTAATGCTGAGACAAAACAAGAGATAGAATGTATTTTTTTGTGGTTTATAAATACAGGCTATGTCCAAAAATCTTACAGCATGTTTAAAACAAGCCTGCCAAGTGTTCATAGCACTTATCTGAAAATGTGCCTTTAGACTTCAACAAAAATTCTAAAATTATACAAGCACATACATACATTTATACATTTCCAAGTCAGGTGGGACCTTATAATAATCCTGCTTAACCTCCTTTTATTGTTACGTGACTTTTAAATTTGTTTTTCTTTCTTTAAGCTGAAGTCTCCCAGAATTCTGCGTAGAAGGGCTGTACTGAAATCATCAGCTTGGTATCCGAGCACGGATATTGTTAGTGAGAGGGGTCATGCTTCTCATTTCTGTTTTGCCTTAAGCATTCATGCCTAGAAGTGTTAATAAATTGTCATAGAGCAGTACTGGGTAACGAGCCCAAGTTTCTGGAAGCCTTTATGAAACATGAAGCTCATGACATGATACCCTGGTTCATAATATAAAGCATATTCCTCCCCTTTCCAGTGTCAGAGGGCACATTTCAGAGGAGCTACCGTGGTTTTATCCACTAATGCAGTGGTGGAAAACCCAGAGCACCAGAATTCACAACATTATGATGTTTGGACCTATAAACCCAGGGGTTGTGTACCTGTCTATCATCCAAGCAGAATGTAAATTATGTCAGTAGCAACAGCGATGTCTCTGGTGGGTTTTGCAGAAATTTCCTGTATCTCATGGGTAAATACAGTGCCTTGGGTGATTTGCTTCATTAATCTGTTAATTATGCAGCTTTCATCTGTTGGTTTTTAGCTTTGTGTGCATTTCAACAGCTTGTTTTGCAAATTTTTTATTGGTTTTCTGCATTTACAGGCTACAAACCTTTGGTGTTATCACCCTGTAAATGACTGGGGAGAACTGGTGAAACTCCTTTGGACTTTTGGAGACCTAAAAGCTTATGAAAATGCTCAAGAAGAGTCACATATAAGCTTAACCAGAAATCTACTGAGAATTGCTTATAATCACAGTTAAGTCTGGCAGGGGACCTACATGTAACAAACTCTATATGTTAACATGTAGTTAAGGGATACAGAGAATTTTCATCCAAATGCAGTATTTCCATTTATCCTCTGAGGAGGAGAACTGTTTTTCTCTGAAAAAATAAGTTATAAAGGAAACAATCTGTTCTTAAGTTCAACACAAGGAAATTAAGGCCTGAATCCGAAGATGTGTGACTTCGCTTCCACAAACATTTTCCACTGATTTCAACAAAGATCTTCACACAGGAGAATTAGTCACATGGATAATTGCTCCTAAGATCAGGCAATCTAGGTTAGTTAATGAAATAAGGGTACTAAATCATTTTCTAATCTATATTGTTCTTTTTCACTGCCAAAGTGCTAGCTATATTTATTTTTTATAATCCCGATAAGGAAACATTCCTGAAACATTAGCAAAAAAAAAAAAAAAAAAAAAATCCAGTGAGTTTGAGTGAGAGGACAAAGTGAAACAAACAGCTCTCAGCCTTTCTCCACTGCTGCTGATCTTTAAATAGCAAACTTGATCTTCTGTCAAAGCACAGTTTGGGTGGCTGTACAGCGAGTAGCTCCACGAGGTGGGATTGGAAAATCCTTCAAGGCCCTTAATCAGTGGGTTTGCCTCTTGCTTGGAGCTCTTCCTTTGGAAGGAGTCATGCTTGAGAACTTTAATCCACGGCGACCCCGAGCACCGTCCCTCTGGGAGCTCCCTCATGCTTGTTATCGTATGTTGGCCGTGTCAGAGGTCAGAGGGGAGAACATGCAACCCAAACCAATCCCCGGCTCCTCTCTGGGCCCAGACTTATCTACAATCACAGCCAAGGCAGGCTTGAGATGTAGCAACCCCTTTCTATTAACATGTATTTTATGGACATGGAGTAAAGTCACCTACTGGCTTCTAAATATGGCCAGAATTTGCTTGAAACTTTATAAGATGTTTTCCATTCCCCAGTATTGACTTTGTAATGAGACCTTCCCCAGCTTTAACAGGCGTGAGAAATTTAAATATACAACCCCCTCCCCGACCTGAAAAAGGAAAACAGTATATTTTAAACAGTTGTGCAAGGAAAGACAGTGGCAGGACTGAAAAGGAGCCTGGTTGGAACCTCTGAAAGGAGTCACCCTGAGGAGAGGGGAGTTAACAATCCCTGCTTGTTTGAAGGCAAGCATTTCTGGGAGCAGAGCCCTGGGTAATGTGAACCACATAGATATGGGATAGCCCAGGGGGACCAGAGGAAGTTTGGATGCATTTTGAAAAGGTCACGTACCACACTTCATTTTTATATTGTTACAGAGAAACCTACTCCTCCACTTGAAAACTGGCCTTTCTTATTTATGTACCTCTTCACTGAAAAGAAGTTTGCAATAATGAGCAGACTGGATGATTTCCAAGACATGCTGCTGTTGTCTGATCTCCCCTTTTGACTCTCCAGATACTGGTTGCTTCATTCTCCTTCGCCATGGGGGAAAGGTGCATCTTCCAAACACTCAGGAAAGCTCATGTTGGTCTTGAAAAATACCAGGATCAGATCTTCCAAAGAACTTTTGCTGAATGTGAGTAATTTGGTGTGGCAATGTGCTGATGGAGAGTGCAGGGGCTGTTGCCTTCCCTTTAATGGCTTATCCACATGGGGCAGTAGCAGAATAAAACTCCACAGTCTTGTTGGAGAAACTTTCCTGCCTGTTGCCTTTAACTTGTGGTGAGACCATTGATCATCCTGCTGATAAAGCAGCTCAGGCTGTGACAAGCATTTGGCTCTTTGCAGTGAGAAATCAACGGGTCTGGAACACAAAGCTTGTTCTTAAAATAGCAAAATTCCCTTTGAGAAGGAGATCTTACAATGCATGTTCCTTAAATAGACCAACAACCAAGAAAATAAACCCCATTTTACAGGCAGCCAAAAAGAGGGGAAAGTAAGCTCAGCAGTTGCTCTGTAAATTAGTGGCAATGTCACAGCTTGAAGATAAATAACATGATTCTGAGTGGGCTAATTTCCCTGCTAATCCACATTGCTCTTTTTTTTTGTGGTGGGAGAGCTAGGGATAAACTGAAGTTTTGACCTCGAAAATCATGGCATCTCCTCCTAGAAATGAGCAGTCAAGAACCTGGAATGATTTTGAATGAATTCATGGATGCAAACATTTATTGTGGCACATATAACAAGGAAGATACAGAAGGGCATGAGTGTGTTTCTCTTCTGACAGGTTCTTATGTGGTCTCTCACCTTGCTAAGCAAGGAGGGAAGGAATAACACATTGCACAAAACAAACACCAAGACTAACTGTGATTGCTCATCATCTACCCTGGAGCTCACTTATACCTGCTCCAGACAAGAGCACCACACACTTAAAGGAAAACCGAGGATGCAAAGTGTCTGACAATATGACAGAGTCAAAGCTACATTAAAATAATGCAATTACACTGTAAATCTGTATTTTGTTACCTCTGAAAGTCTCTATTTCACCACTCATCACAAATAAGCTCAGCATGATTTATTCAAGCCTCTATTAGCTTGGCCTACACCAAATGCTGCCAGCTTGATGATGTTTTCCAAGATCCAGTGGCTTCTCCTTGAAAAGAAGTGGGTCCATGTGCAAAATATTAAATTTGACCACCAGCAGCTAATGACGAGAGCAAGGCAATGTTTTGTTGGGAAATAAATTGGTGGCCAAAAAGTGCAGTTTTGGAGAGATCGTGACAACTGAAAAATATTATTTCTGGTCAAATAGTATACCTTGAAAACACAAGCATATGACATTTTAACTTGTTGAATTCTCATATTTTGGGGTACTTGTCAGGAAAAATAAGGCCTCTAAAACAGAGCTGGAAGAAGGAGATATCCAGTATTCCAAAAGAAATACAACCACAGCAAGCAGAAGTTTTACAGGCACTTCAAGAGCTTCCTCAAAGTGCCCCACTTGGGATCAGTAATCAATACTTTGTCTCTGCCTGTCTGTTAGCAGGGATGACTCGGGTCCCAAGAGCACCACTGTGCACTATCCTTCATGAAATTATTTCTCTTTACTGATTTCCAAGAAAGACTTTTTCTCTTGAAGAAGAAAAATAACGTGTGCTGTGAGATGAGACTTTTTCTTCCCTAACCCCATGGCTAAAAATCTCATAAAGAACATCTGAAGTTCAACTTCTGTCATGAATCCGTTTTTAGACTCTGTTTTTGCAAAAATATATATATTTTAAATGTCAATCTTGGGGGAGGGCTTTATTTTTGTCACACAGGAGTATCTCAGAGTCAGTAGACAAGAGGACCGAGCAGGTGCCCAGATTTTGGGCACATGCTGAAATGCTTTGCTGCTTTCTGACCCTAAATGAGCAGCCTGACAAGCAGCTACATTCAGGGTGGTCTTAAATCTCTTACTAGGAGCTGGTTTAAATCAGAGGGAGGGATGAGGCTGGGGAACATAAATGTTCTCTGGGGCCCATTTCGTTTTTTATGAGGAAGGTATTCCAGCCAGAGGAAAAGGGCTAAGATCAAGCCAGCCATCTTCCAGGTGAGACTCCAGCCTTTAAAACCCTCTGTGAGGGCCCTTAATAACTTTGCCATGTGCAAACATGCCTGATGCTTTTCTTATGAGCTCAGAGTGACAACCAGAGCAAGAAGAGAGCGGCGGCTCAACACTTTTTGACGTCAGTTCTTGTAAGCCTGAGCAGTTGATAACCATGACACTGAAGAAACTGGGTATCACATATCATTGGAGAGCCACATGAAGCAGCACTGTGGGTTTCAGAGCTGCCTCACCCCACTATTACAGCTCTGAGTTTACCCAGGATTTTTTTTTTGAGGGCTGTAATGACCAAAGCACAATTTAACCCCCTAACCTCTCCCCACCCGGGTTGCATTTCAGCCCAACAGAGGACACACACCAAGTGGCTCATGTTTATTTTCCAATTGTCATTTTCAGTTTACCTTGAAGAACCTGATCTTTAAGTTGGTAACAAATAGCTACTGAAACCAGCTGAGAATTTTTTTTTCCCCCAGCTATAAACCAGTCAGCCCCAAGAAAGACCCCATGAGACTGTGGAACATTTGCTTCCCATGTCAGTTGAGAAGCTTCCCAAGACAAAGTACGTCAGATGGTTGTGTATTCCTGCTTTGCTCTGGCCATGCTGGGTCATCAAGGGATATAAAATGTATCAGACTCAGCTAATTTAATTTTCAGGCTGAAAGGACATTTTATTAATACCACTCTGACTTATCTGTGCTGTTACAGCCTGACCCAATGGACATCAAAGCCAGCTAAGACTCAGTCATTCATTGTCCTCAGCAAGCCTCAAGGAATGTAATTTAAATTCTTTGTGCAGTTTTAGAGACCTTATTTTAGCAGAATGACCTCCCAGATTGGTAAATTTGTTGGTAACTTCTTGACCCAAACAGGCATATTGGTTTATACCCATAAGCACAGTTTCTTGAGTGACAATTAAGAGAGGTTTCAGAGATAACACTCCCAAAGTTCTGCCCAGAGACCAGATGTATGTTATCTTTGAAAAGTCTGATTTATTTTTTTTTAGTATGCTCAAAAGTCCTCCTTAACCTGTCTGATAACAGAAATTCCCGTCAGGACAGATGATAAACATCCAGGGTATTACATGAGCATTTAACTTGACCAAAATCAAGTACATTTAGTACATAATGCACACTGGTCTCTGACAAGTAGTAGCATGTTAGGAAAATCTCTGTTGTGATAAAGATACTCCTGTGTTGAGGGTGGTTATTTCTCTGGCTGATGCCATGGGGAAAAAATGGTGGCAGTACCTAAAAGCAAAACCATAGAACCGTGTTCCCATCCCATGGTCTCAGGCCAGCTCCCCTCTTCCACATGCTTGATGCTTCCCAAGAGTTATGTAGAATTTATTGTGATATGAAGCTCTTAGATAGGAAAATAACTAAGACATCTCCAAGGAATCTGCTTTCATGGCTCCAGAATCCTGCCCTTGTGTCACAAGCTTTGGAAATTTATTCTGGATTAAGCCTCTAGCCGAGTCTGATTCAATCTAGAGAATGTGTTTACATGGATGGTGAAAGATAACTTTGTAAGCAAGCCTAAAGCCAAGCAGTCTCATATCCAAATGTGCAATTTATGAGGCAGAATAAATCCAGACACAATTTTCCACTCATAATCTCTGATCAGTTGAAAATCCCAAACCTACTTGAAAAATGTGCTTTGCCATCTGAATTGATGGGACCCAAAGGCAGACATTTGAAGGTGCCCACTTTATGGTACTCCCCAGGCTCTGTGTCTTCTTCCTTCCTAATGCAAAATTAGAGCTTTATAAAAATCCCCATTCGTGGTTCACTGTTGTAAGTGCTTCGATATTTATTTCCCACTTCCTCCCATTCATGGGCAATTGCATTTTGGATGTAAGTTTGTGGAGTTAGATACAAACAGACCAGTCGGATGTGCAATGGGGCCAGCCCAATGTCCTCCCTGCTTCCTGCTGCCCTTCACACAGGGGAAAACATCAGGAATCCAAAGAGATTTGATATGTCTAGTGAAAGGTGTCCCTGCCATGGAATGAGATGATCTTTATGGTGCTTTAAGGTGATTATGGGATTCTATGATAGTGCAAGAGCTGTCCAGAGCTTGCAAAGACTTTGGGGAAAATTGCCACTCCTGGTTACAGGGGCCCTTTTTCCTCCCTTCCAGATGCTTTGGCTTTGGTGGGTAGGTGAAGCCTAAAGCTTCCCAAGAGGTGCATGAGGTTTTAGCCACACAATTTGCTTTAAAGTCAAAGGGAGCCACGGAGCTGATCCTTGGCCAGCAGCTCTGGTATGTGGCCTCTCATAACTCCAAGGTTTATTGGTTTGGTGAGCACCGTGAAACGCTCTTTGGGTGGCCTTGAACTCCCCCCACGAAAAAACAATTCTAGACTCCAGGCTGGTAAACACTGAGGCTTCCAGTGCTGTTCTGGGCTCTGCCTGGAGCTGGCCAAACCTCTCAGCCCTTCACTGTGTAGAAGCAGCTGAACTCCGATAGCATCAAACGCGGGATGAGGTCACAGCTCCCGAAATCCCACTGATCCTTACCCAAACACTGCCCAAACCCTTCAAACTCTCCAAATCGTATATAAAATATCACGCTTAATAAGGCTATTGTATCACAGCAGGGCCTGGCTTTAAGCTCCCTAAATCCCAGCTATTTCCTTAGGCACCTATTATTTGGTTTTCTCTAATGCAGGATCCTGCGCAGTGTTTTCACAGCACATTTGTGGGGCTGCACCTCGAAGGAAATTCTTTCTTCTAAGGAGCAGAGCTGGGAGGCTTCTTGCCCCTGGATTTCTACCCTTTTTCTGTGCACAGCCACCAGGCATTTTGTTTTAACTACGCTGCAATGCGTTAGAGGAGCGGCAAACGCCCGCCTCCACGTGACCTCACTTCTTTGGGACACTTCAGTTTGTTTGTTGTTGTTATTTAGAAGAAAGTTCAGCCAGTCCACATCAATGCCCTTGGCTTTTGCTTCTCAAATTCTGTCCTCACAAAGCCCCTGAGAAAATTGTCTTTTGAAATACCATAGCATTTCACTGCCCAGATTTTACTCTGGAGCAAGACACATTCCCGAGGCTCTGACTTACTGTTTACTCTCCATCAAAGCTCCTAAGGATGTGTTCACACCTCCTCCAGCAATGTTGGGAATGGCCACATCAGGATAACCTGACACGAAAATAAAACTACTTAATGAGAGGACAATATTTGCAACACTTCTTTTTATTTTCTGCCTTTAATCCAAGACAGGGAAAAAACCTGAGCGAAACAGCGTAAAAACATCAGTCAACTTATCCTGTCATCTGGGAAAAACACCCCCTTCCCCACATCTGCCCCTGTAGGCTTCCATCTATAATTTACTGTGGTGAAAAAAAATTATTCAGGTACTGTTGGGTCAACACAGGACTTACAAAGTAAATGAGAATGACTAATGTGAGTCTGTACCCCCACTGAACCCTTTCCAGTGGCCCTTTGGAAGCAGCTGAAGCCAATCCATCAGCGGATGGAGCAGCATTTGTTTCTGAAACATCTGGTATGTATCAATATGTAAATCACACAGGGAGATTTGGATCTGAATGCCTCATGTTTGTGTTGTTGTTGTTGTTTCAAGGAACTGCAGCCACTGCTGAGAATTACTTTTCATTTTATTTTTGACTATTGCTGCAATACTACTTAAATATTCAAGTATTAACTTGATTATGATGATTATCCCAAGGAGTATTTTTAGCTTTTTGTAAAAATTTTTTTTCCTCTGGAATCAAAGTATTTTCTTAGCAAAGGAATTTAAGCCTGTTGAATTCTGAATTAGACCTTAATTGTATCCCTTGTCAATCACTTCTAATCTGAGTGGCAGTTTGGGCAAGGAGACCTCACATGTTTTGGCAAGTCAATGGTAAAATGACTTGGAAAACACCAGGGCAAGTTGATACTGTGATAAAATAGCCAGGAAGGGACTCTTTTCCAATTCTTTGAGGGAACTTTCTCCAAAATGTGCCAGATTTCCTTTCCAGAGGAGGATAAATACATTTCTGATGCAATAAATATTAAGGCTCACATTTTCAAATGTACTGGAATCTTCATCCCTGCTCATGAATGCAGAGTGCTCAGTTCTTCTGGAAACCAGATCACTTATTTTAGAGCTTAAATATGGATTTGGAGGCTCCTCTTTGTCATATTCTTGACATGGTGGTTGAAATGAAAGAATGAAGGCACACCATGAAAAAAAGATAAAGTAACCCAAATACATTAAGCAATATTTTTTTATATATTACCAGTTAGGAACTAGATGTGGGTTGAGGAGTATTTTTCAACACACAGGTTTTAAGAAGTGTTTTATTCAATTTGAAATGTTTCTTCTTGTCTTTAAATGTTTCCATCCAGCTCTTTCAATCTGAGAGAACTTGTAAATTAAGCCAAAGCCTGGGAGCCTTAAAATGTAATTCACAAGAAATTATTATTATTATTATAAGGGATAAAAAAGAAAAGGTGCTGATGAAATATTTTTCCTTATCTAGAGAGAACCAAATATGAAAAGGAAAGAAATGCTTTTCATGAGGAAAAACAGGCTCCTTTTGGGTAGATTCCTGTGTCCACACCGGGCTCTGCAGAATCACTTGGAGTCCAGGAGGGGGAAGGGAGGAGGGAAGATGGGCACGAGCACTTGGAAGGATCGGTGACCTAGAAAAGATTTTTAAAATTCCTTTGGTTCTCACAATCAGATAAAAGCACGGACAAAAAGCGAGTGACTCATCTTCTCTTGTTCCCTTCTAATAGTTTCCTAATGAAGTAATTACCGTGGACTCATTTGGAGACGCAGAAAATAGAAGAGACAAAAATCCAGGGGAGGGGGAGAAGCCTAATTAGCTGATCACTGCCTCCCCGTGGATCTCTTGCCACTCTGACAGCCTGCAAATATCATACTAAATTTTCCCCAAATCAGATTTTTTATACATTTAACAGACATTCATGTATATGTAATTACCCACTAATTAGTAAGATTGCTTTTGTAGCTGAGCACACACTGTAATATATTTGTATCTGCTCTGTAAATCCTTACAGGAGGAGGTAATTCCTTAATATCTGTTATTAGTCTAAGCTGGAAAATCAGACAAACTCCCAGGCACACAAATCTGAAATATAAGCAGCAAATTTCTTGTCTTTTAACCAAGACCAGCCCAGCTACAACAAAACAGCACCAGGAGCATATTTCTATGAGACCTGTGAAATAAGGTCTCAGTAAGCTGTCAGGACTGCATGTTTATGAAAAAAAATGTTCCACTAAATTGGAATTACATCCTTTTCTACGTGTTTTGGCTTTTCCTTTGCAGAGGTGGAAATGAAGACAAGAATCAATGAAGGAAGAGACTCAGTTTTTCTCTAAAAACATAAACATTATTTCCATCCATCCATCCATCCATCCATCCATCCATCCATCCATCAGTGAACCAGTAAAAATAATATGTAACAATGTAAATATTTATTCAGCCAGAAAAATCACTGTCTTAACAAATGAGATTCTTAAATCGTTTTTTATCTTTCCATGCCGCATTGAGGCAAAAAACCTAATTAAAGGTGAAAAGTAAACCAACAACTTCAGTTCTCCAAAGCTGGAAAGGCAAGTACACAAGTCCATCTTGCTTAACAGGGGAGTTTTATCATGACACTGCGCTGCCAACTTTTTATTAAGGTTTAACATTTTTCTTCACAGGAAAAAAACCCACTCCCTTCATGTGTCTGCTGAGAAGAAAGCCCTTATTCTCAATTTTCCATCATCCGTGTACATGGTCAAATTCTCCCTGGGTAACCAAGTGTGAACCAACACTTTGGGGCTGAGCTGCAAATGAGAAGTGCTCTCAGATATAATGATGGGAGAGGAGAGCACAGCTCTGATGGAGCTGATTGGTGGATTGCACCAGTTTTTGATTCTTCCATCCTTCCTCCCCACTTTTCCTACCTTTCTCCCTTCCATTCTCTCTGGAGTTATCCTCACTGAAGAGCCTGGTGTTGCCAAAATCAGGGTCTGACGGGGCAAGGAGATGGATGTTGTGTTTTTAAAGTTAACAGAAGTTGGTTTCTCAGGGTTCACTCCGGTGTCACTGCATGTGCCCAACTCCTACATGGTTTGAAACTTGATCTTACACCTTGCCTTTTATGAAGATGAAATCCTTGGCAGGTGATTATTTTGCTTTCTCACATCGTATCAGACAGTTTAAGCACCAGTCTGCTTGCTAAGAGCCAGCTGGTGTGGAGGGAAAAAAAAGAGAAAGAGCCCAGAAATGCCAGACTTTCAGAAATCCCAGACTTTCAGAAATCCTGCAGTGGCAAAGTGCCTCTGCTTTCCCTGCAGTTGTCATCAGGTTTCACTAGAAAATGGTGAATGCAGGTGTTTTAAAACACTGGTCCCTGGATCATTATTAAATTAGGAAAATGTAGAAAGAAGCAGCAAGCCAAAACTTCTTTTCCTGGAAAACTAGGGAAAAGTAGAAGCCTGTAACTGTGCAGCAGTGAGCCCATGAGCAGCATCCCTTGTTTATGAGGGAATTGATCTCCAGGGAACATTGTTGCCTCCACTCCTTGCACAGCAGAGGGAGGAGGACAAACACACCCACACGTGTGTGATGGAGGTTTCTTGCTCCCAGACCCTTGGTGGAGAAAGCTGGGAGTGACAACTCTCCTCAGTCCTTCCAACCCTATTTTCACAGAATCAGAATCACAGAATATTCTGAGTTGGAAGGGACCCACGAGGATCATCGAGTCCAACTCCTGCTGGGATTATTGAGCTAATCCCAGCTCACTCCTGCACTTACAGTGACTTTTATGTCCTTGGAGAGGGGAGCCTGTGTGGGCTCAGCTCAAGGGAAGTGTTCACTGTGGTGCTGGGAGGCTCAGAACTGGGAGCATCTCCCTATTTCCCACACTGCCTTTCAAAGGTTGGTTTTTTCCAGAGGCCTTGTTCTGGTCCAAATGAGTCAGGACATGGGAAGCTCTTTCCTCCAGAGAGAGGGGAAGGGAAGGCTCTTGGTGATGGCTCTACACACAACCAGCTGACTGACCATCCTCACCCTCAGCACCTGCAGAAGAGACCTCCACCAAATGTCCTTCGTACTGGCCCTGTGCCATCCAGAGCAGCAGAGGAAACAGCTGCCAACGCGCTCGTCCCGATCTTGGTGACTGCTCAAAAATATCTCTGCTTTTATAAGAACTCTTTCCTCCTTCCACGAGCCAAGGAAGGTTTTCCTGGACATTCCCACCTAGAAGGGGAAGGCAGTGATGGGAGACCCCTCGCTGAAAGGGATGTGCTGTGAGAATTTCACACTGAGAGCAGTGGGACTAACTGGGACATGTCACATAATGTGTAACACGTTGGCAATGGCTGCACAGTGTTTCCTTCTCTGTTTGATAAAAATAAAATTTTTCATTTGCCAAGACTATCAGAGGAACTGTTTGCTCTTCTCTATGACCAAAGGAAACAGTGTTTCTTCCACTATCAACAAAAGGAATATATTTATGTCTCAGACCGGCTTTTCCACACGCACACACCCCCTCAGAGCACTGATTTTAAATCATTCTGAAATGAATTCAGTGTCTCTGTGCTGGATGCTCATTTCCTTAGAAAAGCAACCATGGGACGATTTTTCCCCAGTGCATCTCTAGAATTTGGCCCAGCACAGGCTGTTGAACTGTTTTTTCTTCCTTTCCTCCCTCTAATATAATTACTTGCTTTCAGCTACTGTGAGCCTGACCCAAATCCCACTGCGGTCCATGGAAAACCTCATCTGGGTTGGGGTGAGCGTTAGCCCCGCTATAACCCGGCCTTGTGGTGAAAGGGAACTGGAGGAGGAATAATTTTGGGACAGCTGGACTGTGTCTGGTACCAGCTCTCTTCATTGCTTGTCTTTATTAGCTCATTAAGCATGGAACAAGAGGCTACTGCTGTCTGAGCACAGCAAACCTCACATACACGTTATTTGCTCTCTAAAAACACATTTGGACACTCTGTTAGTAAAATGAGCAGAAATCCCTGATGAAAAGGTTTTCTGCCTATATAAGCACTGTCCTCAGTGACCAAGGAGAGCTTGGTCACTGTGAATGTCCCCTAGGGCTTCAGCACATCTTGGGAGAGAAAAATGTGGTTCTAAAGATGCAATAACAATAACTATTTTGATTATAAAATAAGAATAAAACTCCTATACTGTAAGCTCCTCAATTAATTTAAATAAAAATCTAAGGGCATTGGAAATGGGGTGTGTTTGAACATCAAATACACCAAATGCAAAGTGTTTGTCATCACAGTCTTTCATGAAGCAAAGAAAAGCAATTAAGTTAATTTTCATTTTGGCAAACATGGTCACGTTGATTTTATTCCTCAGGACTAAGATTAACACATCACTGACACAGCAAGGAACTTCTGGTTTGTTGATCCCAGATTTGGGCAAGCCTGGAGTTGATTGTGGTAGTAGTTTTGTCCCTACCTCCAGCATTGTAATTTTCCCGGTAGTAATTAACTAGTCTTACATGGAAACCTAGAAAATTACCTGAATGTGAGTAGGAAAATTATATTTGGAGTAAGTGCAAATGAAATATGAAATATAAGCCAAAAGCATAAGCAGAGATTGGTAGAAGTCTCACTAAATAACTTGTTACGACAACAGGACAAGGGGGAATGGTTTTAAAGTGAAAGAGAATAGATTTAGACTAGATATTAGGAAGAAATTCTTCTCTGTGAGGGTGGGGAGGCCCTGGCACAGAGAAATTGTGGCTGCCCCATCCCTGGAAGTGTCCAAGGCCAGGTTGGACAGGGCTTGGAGCAACCTGGGCTAGTGGAAGGTGTCCTTGCCCATGGCAGGGGGTGGGACTGGATGAGCTTTAATGTCCGTTCAAACCCAAATTATTCTGTGACTCTGTGTTCAGAAAGGAAAGTGTAGGTAGAAAAGGACACATCAGAGTGATAAACTAGCATGTTGGAACTCTCTGACCACCATCTGAACATCTATTTTGAGTATTTATCCATGCAAGTACATGCGTCTTACACATATATATGGATAACTATTTACCCTTCCATTGCTTAAATAATATCCACAGCTTTTCATCCTAAAGTTTGGTCCCCAAAATGCAAAACTTACATCTTTTATGTGTTATCTCGCTGCTTGCAGCATGTGCAATGCTGCAAGAGCACTCTAAACACAAATACACACCCACCCACAAATACATATCACAGGAAAACCGAGGCCCCGAATTTTCCGAGCGCAGATACAGCCCTTTGAGAACTGTTTACAGGCTTCTGCCACTGTTAGGAGTGCATGTAAGAGAAAGACATTTCTCCATAAAAGCTTTGGAGACCTAAAAAAGATCATGGTAACACTGATATCAGCGTGTGCTGCTGCACCTGTGAGCATCTGGTGGCCACATCCACCAAAACAGATTTTGGTCTGTTTGTTTGCTTTAGGCTGGGACAGAAATGGTTTATGCAGCTCTGAGAATTGCTTTTGAAGGCATTGTGTAATGTAGATTATCAGTCCTGAAGCACCAGTCTTTAAAAACTGGAAATGATTAATTCCTGCATATGTAAAATCGTATGCGTGTATGCAGAGGACAGTGGTATAAAATACTCAATTAAGGCTTTGAATATGGTCCTTTATGGTTCTTTAATAAGGCTTTTAATAATGGTTCTTGTGCAGACACTGCAAGTAGAATTTCAAACAGTTCTTGATTTCTTCCTGGTTCTGACATCCACCAAGACATTCAGTGACTGGCTTCAGGAGAGCAGAATTAGATGAAAATGACAATTTCAGTCTCTCACTCTACATGTGGGACCAGCAGCAGTTTCCATAACAAGCAAAAAAAAAAAAAAGAAATAAAAAGTTAGTAGTTGAAGGCTGTTCACCAACACCAGGGAAATAAAGCCCATGATTTCCAAGATAGAGTCAATGTTTTCTCTTGTGAGAAGAAACGAGGATTTCTTCTAAAAATGAGTACAGTAGACCTGGGAATGAGCATTTGTAGGTGGCAGGCTCATTATTTTGTTAACAGAGGGATAAATCAAGGACTCCCTTGTTATTTTATTTTTGCAGTGTACTTTAAAAATACTCACACGCCCACTTAGTGCTTCCTCCTCGATAACACCAGCAGCAGGGGGGAGATGGTGTCACCTTCCATAAACAGGTACTGTTGACATACAGCTTGTAAAATAGAATAATTTCAATAGGGTGAGAGCCAGCTCAGAGAAAAGGTGCAGATAACACTGCCTTATGTGACAGAATTAGCCAAAAAATACGCCTGCGTATTTGAAGTCCCGTATTTGTCTGATCCACACACACTTTGTTGATCCAAGTCCAAGACTAACAGCTGGTCTAATTGGTTGTACAGATCAGACAATGATGTTCAGGAAGATGAAAATAATATTGGCCCAATGAGATGTGCTTTGTGTTTAAAAGGTTGTCAGTTTTCTGCTCCAACTCGGGCTGGAGTCACAACAGCTGAGTTAAGCCAGCGCTTAAGCGAGATTTAATGAAGCTGTTTGGCTCAGGGCAAGGTAACCAGACACACACAGAGCGTGGATGAGAGAGTGCTGCTAATGCTCAGTAGAGTCCTTCCAAAAAACCAGATTGTTTTTTTCCTTAAAACCAGCATGGAGATGATATAATTCCTGAATTTTTATGAGGTTTTTCCCAGGGGTCTGGAGATGGTTTCATGTGTAACAAACACGAATGCGGAGAGAGGAAAAATGCAGAATATAGAGAAACCCACCAAACCAGAGAGCCATTACAAGAAAAAAAAAAATTGTGGGGAGGGTTAATGCCTGGAAAAAGAGAGGGGAGAAGTGGTGGCATCACAGATTTCCAAACCTCATTAAACATCTCTTATTCATGCAGCCAGTAACTGGGGTAAGTGCTGGGATATTCCATCATTTCGGAGTCGTACCCGCAGAGGCCATTTTGCCTTCAGAAAACATTTAAAAATATCCCTGTACTGTGTGTTGAGTTCCCAAACAGTGCAGGACTACATGGTTGTTAGTCTGACTTTCTTTAATTTTCCCCACTTCTCATCCATTCCCCACATCGCTGATGGTGAATTCCCTCTGGAAATTCCTCCACAGTCGTTGGTGAGAGAACTGGATTTCTCTGCCAACACAGCCCTTGAGACAGGGAAATGCCTCATGCATCTACTAGGTAGATTATTATCACAGCATTCACAGTGTTATCCACTCACATATCAACCACAGAGATCAGTTAACAGGGTAAATGTCTTGTAAACTAAAATGAGAACAGAATGACAAACAAGGACACCCAAAATCAAAGAGAGTTCTGCTAAAATGCGGCACGTAACTGGGATTGTTTGTATCTATGAGGATTTCATCTTGCATGGATTTGCATCCCTGAAATTTCACCCTCTAAAATTAGTCTTAACCACCAAAAATTTGCCTGGCTTAGGCCCCAAGTGTGGTTGAACCACCAACTTCCATCCCCGAACCGAGAAATTTGCCAAGACTGTCTCGAAATTTGGACACTGTTCATTAAAAAGTCAATCCAGTTTAGCCTGAAAGGTTCCATCTAACAAATAAATATAAACTAAAAAATGCTTTCTCCCAGGCCTCCCCAACTTGGTTATCCAGATAGAAGTCTGTTTCTTCTCTTCTTTTCTATAATTCTCTTCTTTCCTCCCCCATTTTTTTTTTAATCAGTGATTTTCATCAGTGAAATTCATTGCTTTGGGGTTGGCCTTTTCGAACCACACACATTTTGAAGAGTCACTTGCCAAGAAACATCTGTAAAAGTATTTCTAGATGCTTGGAATTTCCTAGCAGTAGTATGGAAGTTTGGTTTGTTTGAATCTTTCACTCAGCAGGAGGAAAATTGAGCTCAACATGTTTATGAGTATAAAAGCCATCTGTTTGATAGGGATCCTGGAAGAAGACTGAAGGTCTGACTCCGAGATGATGAAGTGAAGAAGAAAGGTTTCTGTTTCCTGTTGCTGAGAATTAATTATACTGTTAATAGTGTGCTAGAAGAAGTAGGAGTGCTTTATGTTATTACTTAAGCCCAAAGAAATAAATATGACTTGAATGAAAAGCTTTCCTGAAGAAAAATCCACCATAATTTTTAAAGAGTTGGTCACATACTCAAAAACATTTGTACATTAGGAAGTTTCTCCATAAATGTGCTCTGGAAAGGTTTTTTCCCCTCTTTCCATTTCTTTGTGGATGAAATATTGGTATTTTTGAGTAAAATGGCTATTTTATGTGTCTGACCATCACCTACAGCCTTGAATTTAAGTTGTCATGTAAAGACACTTGACGACACCTTTCTCTTCAGTGCATTTCTTGTAATTATTGATGCTTTGTGACTTCCCCGGGATGCCCAAAGGAGCACAGTGAAATGGGATTCACCTCATTGGAGGGAGTGGAAGGAAGGAAGGAAGGAAGGAGGGAAAGAGAAATGAAATCCTTCACCAGAGTTGCTTAAATAATTCAGTAACAACAAAAAAATACATGTCCAGATCATGGGTGAGAGCTGAGCTTTCGGAGGAACCAAAATCCCTCTGCTCTTTGTAGCAGGAACAAGGGAGATGAACCTGTAATTTTACCCCTGAAGCTGTGTTTTTTATGTGTGGGCTGAATAGACTCAGTGCTCCCTCTTTAAGATATTATTTAGATTATCAGGTCAAAGCCTATTTACTACATGATGATTTTCTGATGCTTTACAGTAAAATGACTTACCTGCCACAAATAAGTGATTGAATGCTGTTAAAAAAGAAAGGTATTACAAACAAAACATGAAGTTAGGTGGTTCTCTCCATTTCTGAAACCATATTGTATAACTTTTAATTCGTCACTACTGGTTTATTAATTACTAAATGTTTCTGTATGTGTTAAGGAAGCAGATGCTCAAAACCAACTGGTACTATATATTTAGAAACAATTCACAGCAATAAAATTTTGCCTGCAACTGGTGATTTTTGGGTTTGGTAGGGGGGTTGTGGGTTTTTTTTTGCCCAGGGAGATGGGTCAGTGGTGGACTTGGCAGTGCTGGGTTGAACATTATGATCTTAGAAGGCTTTTCCAATCTATATGATTCTATGATTCTATTTGCAGGGCAGGGTTAATTGTTGGATGATCTGGTAGGACTTTTCCAACCTAAACAATCATATGATTCCATGTCTATGGCTTTGAAAACCATCAAGAAAGCACAGAGTGAGGAAGCCACTATATACCAAAGGGAAATATCCCTATGGCACCGGATATCTGCAATCAGGCCACTTGCAGAGTCTCCTCTGGGGTGGGATTTACAGGAGAAATACATCTCAATGCCCCTGCAAAGCACAGAAATTTCCTGCCCTTTTGCCCTCTCCCCTCTTATTCTCAGCCTGGACTCCCTCCAGCTGCAGGATCCCTCTTTTAAAATTCAAATTCTCGTGGCACAAAGCTGAATAAATACGGACGGCGAAGGTGGACGGGTCTGAAATGTTACAGCACACACCGGCTTTGTCCTGCCGTGTGCTGGCATGAGGGCTGAGCTGGGGGCTTTTTGGGGGGCTGCCAGCGGGCTGAGATGCCACCAGTGTTTTCTTTAGTGTGCTGTAAAGCCCAGGTGAGCCCTGACACCTCCCGTCCCCTCGGCGGACACTCAGTGCTTTATATATGAACTGTCTGGAGCATGTTGAGTGCGGAGACTCCTGTCATGGCCAGGGGTTTTTTGGGTGTACAAAGAAAAATACAGCTGAGCTAACAGAGCTTTGAAAGGACCTGGGTGCTCCACAGCCCCTGAGTAAGCCTTGCTTGTCAACATTACCAGGAGAAAGCTATGAAATCTCTGCCTTCAACCTGAATGTCCAAGGAGAGCCAAAATAACACATTATGAGCGTTAATGCAGTTGAAAGCAAAACCGCATGTTTTCCAAAGGGTTTAAAAGCTCATTTGAAGTAGGGCAAAGGGTCAGAAAAGAAGGAGTCCCATTTATGGAGCTCTGGCAACTGTTTAAAACTGAAGAAGCCCCACTTACAACATGTACATTTCATTATATCACTGCTGCCCTTGTCACCAGCAGGAAAAGCAGGTCGTTGCTCGGACCTGCAAACTCCAAAAGTTTACTGACTTTCCCCCCGAAAAAAAGGGAAAGAAACAGTTCTTTGTTAGGAGTGAGTGGAAAGAGCATAAAACTCTAGTGATTTTTTTTTTATTTTTTAAAGGGGATTTTTACGCTTGGGTAATAGGGGAAAAAAAAAATTGGGTGTGTTTTGTGGTGCTGAGTTCAAGGCTGAGTTACTGCTGGGTGTCCTGGGGTGTTGGGGACTGTCTGGGCAGGACATGAGGGACTGGATGAGCCAGGATGGGCTGCATGGTGGGGAGGGCAGTGTGGCAGTGGATCCTGCTCCTTGCTGCTTCCAGCTCTTTATCCCTGTCCCACACTTTCTGGTCATGCTTTTGCTTTGGCATCTGTATTTTCCAGGAAGTGATGTCTCTTGTAATTAATCAGAAACCTGTCCCCTGGCTCTGACCTGACCACCCTAATCCCCCTCCTGATTCCTTCCACCCACAGCACCCGAGGCACTGATCCTCTTTGGACTGCACCAGTTCAGAGGAGCAGGGAATGAGGGACAGGCAGGATGCTCCATGTCCTGTACCCTCTGCAATTCCAAAGTCTGCAGCAACCAGAGAGGACCAGGGTGCCTGGAGAAAAACTGGACCTGGAGAGGCTCCATGAACCTGTAAAGATGTGATGGAGAGAAGCTGTCAAGCTACCTGCCTCACAGGACCATTGCAGGTTCCTTGCCAGCACACCTGGCTTGTAAAAATACAGCAGGAACACCAACATTTTGCCCCTCAAGGACTGGTTTCCAGTAAGTGCAGCCTTTAGCGTGAATTTCTTGGTCCTATTTTAAAGAGCTGCAAAATTATCTTAGTGCCAGAGCCTGCTCAGAGTGAATCCTGCCCATCTCGCTGTCCTGGGATACAATAAAACTCAGAGCATTAAAAGTAAAATCCTTGGAGCAGGTTTGTCTGCTCTTTCTCCAGGGATTTGAGGGGGAAAAAAAAAAAAAAAAGGTGTTTCTGTTAAAAAGAAACACATCCCTGGTCCACAGGCTTGAGCAGAGAGCAAAGGGAACATTTTTGTCTGAGGTTCCAGTTAAATCACTGGCAGGACATCACTGCTTTTCCAGCACTTTAACTCAGGTCCAACAAAAATCAATAAAAAGCTGTTAAGTTGTGATGAAGGGGAGCCACGGTGGTAATGAGTTTACTGCAGTCCTTCAGGGCAGACTCCAGACTCCTGCAGGGTGAGGAGTCTGACTGCTGTTCCCAGAGGGCAGGCAGGTATTCCTCAATGTCATGTCTCCTGTGGACCTTCAGCCTCCTGGTGTCCCTGCCAGAAATCCTGGAGTAGATCAAGAGTAGATCAAGAGCAAATTGAGGTGTTGATCTGTGTCTCCATTACAACTTCCAGCACTGTTGAGAGACTGGAAAAGGCCCTTGGCTGGAGCAGCAGGTTGGGCTGGTGGTTTTGTGGAGCTGAATAGCATTAAAAGGTGAGAGAACTGGAGGGACAGAGCATGTGGTGGATAAAAGCCCCGGTGGGATTATCTGCTGGGCACCAGGCAGAGCTTTAGGAGTTCTGAATCCTTCACATACAACTGCTTTTCATTTCCCTCCTACACAAAAAGAGAGATGAGCCTAAATAACCTCAGATTGAGCAGTTTCAGGAAAGCCAGAAGTTGTCAGAGACGTGGACAGTAACACAGTGACCAGCTGCTGCAGAGCACCCAGAAACCTGTCTATGAGGAAAAGGAGGAGACAGGGGCCAAATACAAAAAGATTCCTTTCCTTAGGAGCTGTGAGGGCTGTAAGACCCTTTGGAGACCACAAAGCCTCCTGGTAATGAAGGTGGTGGGAGACTTTGGCCCAGGGAAGGGGGTTGATACTCCTCAAACATCATGGAGAACCTCAACCTCCTAATTCAGCTTCTCTTTCCTCCTGTGGGCACTTCACAGAAACTGGAGTGGCTTCTGCCATTTGATACCATTCTTTCTGCCAAATCAATCCCAGGATAGGGATTGGTTTAAATCCCAGTGAGGGGTTGATTTAATCCCAGTATGGAATTGATTTAAATTTTTGTTCGAATACAGAAATGGCTCTGATTTTGGGGGGCATTTTGGGGGGCATTTGTGGCCTCAGGAAGAATAAAGCAGCAGGACAACTCACAGGTTGCATCCTGTGGAGCAATCCAGAGGGATGGCTGGGATGTTGCAGATTTATTTATGCAGAAAGGGCATAATTGGCAGAGTCTGTAGATACTGGGACTGATAAGTGAGTGACAATGAGAGCTACAGCTGGTGGAGGCAGCTCCAGAGATGCTCTGGCCTCTCATGGACACGTGGGTGCACCCTCATGCCAGAGGCATTTGGCTTCTTGCAGCAGCAAAGTCTTTTCTGTGTCAATATTTCCCCCTTGCTTTAGAAATCAGAATGACTTGAGGGTCTTCGTGCGCGAGAGTCTAAATTAAATATTGACTAAGAGGTTTCATGTGAGCTTGAGTGTTTTCAAAAAATCCAAATGAATCCCACAGGGCGAGTTTAGGGCTCCAAAATGGATACAAGTAGAAGAAAAGATGTATGAGTTAAAGGCATAGGAAAAGTCTCAAATTGCAGATGAGTCAGCAAAAAAACAGAGACCCAGAAGATGCAAAAATAATATTAGGGATGTTAAGAGACTGGAAGTAGAGATAATTTTCCTGTATTAAAGTAAGGAAAGAAAGTTTATCTAATATTCCCCAAATTACTCTTCTCCAAATATTTGTTGGTTGATTTGCTTTTCCCTTCCAAAGCCTCAACAGCCTGATTTTATTTTCCTGGCTGTGTGGAGAACCAGGAATGGCAGAAATATGGATTGCAACATGAAATCCTACTTGCTGGCTCGAAAACCTATACCTGGTGTTGAAGGGGTACAAGCATCAATTTTTATTAGAGCTTTATTTGCTACTTTTAAGCAATGAAAAAAGTCTGTTACAAACTAAAAACACATGTCCCATAAAAAATATTGATGTGTACAGATAATGCTAAACATCCCTTGGGTACCAAGGGGATGGAAAGAGTCAGAAAGTCATTAGTAGGGAAAGACAAAATAATTAGAAAACATGTTGCGTTAGACAAATTGTAGCTGAACCTCTTTAGTTCGCTTTTTGCCAGTCTGAATTTCAAATTATCCTTCTGGAACCCACTAATGATGGACTGCAAGTCTAAAGGAGGGAAACCGGAATAAGTAAAATCATATATATATATATATATATATTCCATTTGTGTGAATATATTAGAGAAGTGCAATATATTAAAGTTCAGTAAATATTTACTGCTCTTTCCAATAGTGAGCACAGTGAACTGATGCAAATTATTATTATGTGTATTAATTATATTAATTATATCTCCACATCTTTAGCTTTGCTTTCTTCTCCCCCCACAATGTTAAATCTGGGAAAACAACATTTGAAATGTTGTGGTTGCAAAATTAGAGAGCAGCAGACTTTTCTTCTGGTTCAGAGTGACCATGCTTCAGTACAAAGTCTTATAAAAATTATAGAAAGGGAGTTTTGGTCATTTCTTCAGTGAGCCACAGAGAAAAACAGCAATGCCAAGGATTCCGTATGGTTTTGATTTGCTTTTCCGGCTCATTCTTCTTCCTAAAGTTAATTTTGAGGTTTGACTGATTCTCCTTTTGCCTCTGCTGGTTAAGGTTGGTGGTGTTTGGGGTGGTTGGGAAGCCTTTTCTCAGGAGCCTGGGCTGGCAGTGGAGGTGAGGGGTTGAGTCTCACCCTGAGCTGGGACAGGGGCACAAACCCTCATCCCACGGCTTTGGAGATGCCACGACATCCCAGGGAAGGCAGGGGTGTAGCAGTTGCCAGTGCCACACCTGAAAAGTGGAAAACAGGGTATAAATATAACATAAACACTTATTAATATCAGCTGAAAGTCTAGTGCAAAATGTTTTACAAGTTTTCTTCCTCTCCTTCTTTTTGATAAACTCTGTCGATAAAACCCCAGGAGAAGCAGAAATGAAGGGAGAAATGGAAGGAAAGAAAGGCTTTAGGATGGAAAATCTTTCAAGTCACAGATGTGAATTTCTATCAGATTTCTGAGCCTTTTTAGGTTAAAACCCCGTTTAAACCAAGGAGCTACACTCAGTGCTGAGATTCAAATCATACCAAGCTTGCCTAATTAAAAAAAAAAATCTCCAGGACTGGTGTCAAGGGACCATTCCAAACCTAAGGACAGAGCCTATCCCTTGATCAGAAAACAAAGAGAAACCCTGAATATGTATGAAGACGGGAAGGAGTTTTCCCAAGCTCCCACTTGTCTCCTTGGGAATCCAAAAAGTATCAGCTTTAAATGTGTCGGTGCGTCTGTGAGACACAGGCAGGCATTGTACTGAGAGCCGCGGTATCAATCACCTCGAGGTTTCCCTTTCCTCTCTCTGAAGAGGGGATTTGGCTTTTTTTAATGTCAATAAATAGTCCTGCCTGAGATTAGACTGTCAGGAACATAATGCCAAGAGAAAAAATGCTGAAATGCCCGAAACTGGGGGACCTGGACTAGTTTCCAGAGTCAGCCCTGAGTGTTGTCACCTCTGTGGTTGTGACCCAAACTCTACAAGTGCTGCTTTAGGGTGCAGCCAAAGAGAGTGATGGTTCCACTGGTCGGGATTAAAAGAAGCCAGGTCACCTCCCAGCCCAAATACTGAATTAGGTCTGGGATGGGTTTCATTCCATCCCCTTTTCCATCTCACATTTGTCCTGCTCAGGCCTCCACTGGTTTCTTTGTCCCCACATCCTGCAAAAATGCTGAATATCTCAAGCTGTTGTTTGTGCCCAGACTTTTGGGCTGCTTTACCATGGACATTAATTCAACATATTACCAGCAAACTTCTGACCATGAGTGTTTAGGTGTCTTTTGGACATATCCTTGTACTAACAGTTTTTTTCCTTGGTGTGTTTAGGCTGCAGATCTTGATGGGAATAAATGCCTTTTCCTTGCTTCTTTTTTCATTTGGTGGTAAATCCCATTCTGCAGCATGACAGGTTGGTGACCCTGCAAAGGTCTTCATTATGATGTTGAACATCCAGATAGTTTGAGTCTAATCCTGCTCCTGCCCTACTCACTGCCACCCAGGCAGAAGGAAGAAAAAAAGAAAATTAAACTGTATTTGAACTTTTTGGAAATGAGCTCAAAATCAGCTTTTTTTTTTTTTTTTTTTTTTTTTTTTTTTTTTTTTTAAGGGGAGGAAAGGGAGAGTTTTTTTGATTACCACGATTTATCTCATGTATTTAATAACTGGATTGTTAAGCATTTCCAACCTGGAGCAATCTTCTTTCACCTCTTTTGCTTTTTTTTTTTTTTTTTTTTTTATGAGACAGGAAGATAAACAGACCCCGTGAATTGTGCCCGCTTTGTGATGGGACAGTATTTTCATGCTACTGTATTTTAATATCCTTCTCAACAATAACATCTTCTCCTCATTAAAGGTAGGTCAGTGAGTGAATCTAATAACACATTTGTGGAAACATAAGGAGCTGGGATATGGCCTTGGTTTTTCAGGAAACAGAAGCCTTTCAGAAATGCCAGAAAAATGAGATTCTATTTTTCCAAGGCATCAATTTTTTCTTTTCTTTTTTTTTTTTTAAGCAACCCAAAATGTGCGTAATCATATTATAGGCAATCAGGGTTCTATTCAGCTACTATATCAAACAGGCATGTCATTAGCACAGCAGGCTAATTGCTGGAGCTTTCCTTGACCTGGGACTTCAACATTAAGGCTCTGGGTGGCCAAGCCATTTTCATAACTCTGTCTGCACTCCACAGGTCCAGAGGAAATCAAGGCCTGTGATTGCTGTGGTAATTTTCCTTTCAGAACAGATTGCCTGATTTGACATTTTAAGTACAGTATCTTGTAACTCACAGGCAGGGGAACCTTTCAAGGAGACTGCTGTGAGTGCAGTCCCCTGCTTTCCTTGCTAAAACACTCTCCTGTGTCTTTGGGAGACTTATCTTTGTGAGAACACAGCAGCAGATCATGAGAATTCAGTTGCCACTGTGATAAGGTCATGTTATGCAGAAATATGAGCTCCTTAACCTCTGATCTTTCCCCCCACTTCCAATTTTGTAACCTTTCTCCACATGTAGTTCACAGTGAAGTCAGGAGAAACGCCCGGATTCCTCTTGGTTTCCCCACCAAGAACAGGGAAAACTTACTGGTTTTTGACCTCTTAGACTTTTTGAAAATCCACACTGTGCTCTTTTACAGGTTTCTAACCGGCTCCCACCAAAAAAACCCTTCCTCCATCTCCTCAGATGTGATGATCTAAAATATCTGCCATTTCCAAAATCATGCTCAGAAAAGAATTTAATTTCTCTTATTACGTAAGCCAAGGTTTGGGATGAGATGAGATCTTGTGAAGTGGCTGCATCCTGAAAGCCCAGGAATGGAGCAGGAGTCACAAAATAAACTTGAATTAAACAGAGCTGGTTTTTTGACCAGAATTTCAACATGAAACCCCAAGTCAACCAAAAGTCAGTGGAGGAGGTTGTGATCAGTGGGACATCTCTTGATATCAACTGATTTGGACTAATACTGGATGAAGAGTTTGCATTTTCCCTGTGTGGAAGGGGGGAAGAAATGAGCCAGAGTCACCTGAGCTCCCTGTAGTAGCTGTGGAAAGGCAGGAAAACACTCCCAGTGGGCTGGTGTTGGGAAGGTGACTTGCAGAAGCAGAAGGGACACCCCAGTTGTGTCTCACTTGTCCCCAAATTACTCACTGTTTCTGAAGCTCTGAGTTTGCTCCTACCCCTCTAATGGCTTTGCTGTGCAGAGAAATAGGAAAACAAGGAATGTGAGCTGCAAACTTGTCTAACAGATATTTGGCTTACCCTGGACAGCACAATCAGTTGTACACCCTCCTCCCAGCTCTACTCCCCCAGGCTCTGAAATTTTCCAGGAAAATGGGACATCTTGGATCTGCTCTACAAAATCTGCAGCTGGAGATAAATATGTATGACACATACAAATCAATTTTCACTTTTTTGTTGTTATTGTTGTTCTTGTTAAATTCCGTTAGTAGAAGAATAACGTTAATAATAATAATTGCAATCTCTCTTTTTTTGTCCTTTCCTGACAGCAATTAGATTGGAAAGGGCACGATACAGACTAATTTTTCAAAGTGAAAGGATAAAAATTACTCTCCTAAAACCTTAGGATGAGTTGATGGCTAAAGAAAGATTGTTTTAGTGTTCAAAGCTGTATGATGAGCTCACATAGAGACACTTATTGTATGGGCTTAAGTCTGAAAGCTTGTATTATAGTGTTATTTCATAGCAATATTTTGCAATCTCTGTTTTACCAGTTCACTTATAACTTTTGGAACTGGAAAAAAAAAGGTGTTTCTAGGAACATTCCGTGAGTATCTCCAATCAAGTTTACTAAACACACGATGTTCTTTATGATTCTAATTTCACCAACTTTTTAAAATATCTGTCGAACAATTAATGACTTGTATTCCTTGAAGCAGGAATTTTTTCAAGTAATTTATAGACTGCAACACTGCAAAAGGAGCCTGTCTTTTCCTCAGTATTGATCCAACAATGAGTGAAGAGGGAATATTAAAGGTTGAGCAGAGACTTAATTATGCCTGGATTATTGCAAAGGACCAAATGCCAAGCATTGCATTCCTGGAAGTGTTCAAGGCCAGGTTGGACAGGGTTTGGAGCAACCTGGTCTAGTGGAAGGTGTCCCTGGTTGTAACTGGATGATCTTAAAGGTCCCTTCCAACCCAAACCACTGAATGATTCTGTGATTCTCTGACCAAAGGAAACCAAAGGAAAATATTCATGATATTACAGAAAACACATTTCCTTGGTCACTGAAAATCGAAAAATTATTGAGAGTGCAGCAACAGGGATTGGACACACAAAGGGCTTTGGTGACACAGACTGGAAAGCTACTCCATCATCTCTTGGTTATTTTTCTGATATAACTGGATGCTGGATGGGACCTCTGGTCCTGACTGGAGAAACAGGGATGGGTTTCACGCTGTGGTGACCTGTGGTGTGTGTGTGCCCAGCTGGCGCCACTGGTCGTGTCACCATCCCTGGCGCAGGTGGAGAACAACAGGCTGCAGGATTGCCCCACTCAGTGCTGCAGTGCCTGGAAGGTGCACAGAGACTTCCAGGCTGCTCTCTTCCCAATCCTGCCCCTCAAATACAAATATACACTTCAGATGCTTAGCCCAGCTGGCTCCAACGAGCCGTGGCACCATCAGTTATTCGGTCTCGTATCCCAGGAGAGGCTCAGGTTGCGCAGAGTGAGGACGGTTTATCCTTTGGTCTAACGGGATAATCTTCCAGCTCAAGCAATAAAGTCTTGCAGCTCTGGATCCAGAGGTGCAAGAGGTCTCCAGCTCTCAACTGGAGCTCTTTTTATGCAGAAGGATATAAAACCAAGCACGTGTACGCTGTGCCTTGGCAAGGGGAGCACTCTTCCTTCTCCAGGCGACATGTGAGTCTGCTGCTCTTGCCACTATCTTAGACAGTCATCTTCTCTGTAGGAAGAATGGATTTAATTATATCACAGTTTCCAGTTTTATTAATGCTCAAACAATACGAGCATTAAAGTGAAATAATATGCCAAGTACTGTAGAGGCCACTGAAACGTTTCCTGTTATTGTGTTGTAATGGAGATTGCAGTAACAGAGCTGTTCCAAATGACTGCAGCAGAAAATGTCTCTGAGCCTCTCCAAGATCCACAGCTCAGCAGAGCTCTCAGGACTGGCAGAGCTTTCAGGACTATCGCTTTCGACAATAGAGTTTCTAGGAATTAACATCTGAGGTGGCAAAGAATTTGCCCAGGAGGACTGGGCATGGCTCAGGCACTTCCTTGCTTCCTGAAAGCCTTTCCAGTGAAGAGCAGACCTCCTCTGGCAGCCCTGGGAGCTGCCTTGGATCAAGGGCTGCAACTTTCCCTTTCCACACAGAAATGACCGAGCTGGTGAGCTGAAATTAGTGAGAACCACAGGGTGTGGAAAACCCACCACTGTTAGGAGATTGCTCATCTGGGTGGCAGAATCATAGAATCATGGAATAATTAAGGCTGGAAAAGAACTCCAAGATCATCAAGACCAACCTTGTAAAATGCCTCCAAGACTGACAAGTCCAGCATTCAGTGGAATGCTACCTTGCCCACTAACTCATATCATTAAGTGCCATATGTACTTGTTTTGTGACACTTCCAGGGATGGTGACTCCACCACTTCCCTGGGGAGCCTGTTCCAATGCTTAATGATTATTTTAATTTTCCTAATATCTGACCTGAACCTCTCCTGGTGGACACTGAGGCTATTTCCCCTTGTCCTATCATTACCTGCCTGGCAGAAGAGGCCCACCCCCACCTCATCACGTTTTTTCTTACTCCATCTGAAATGAGCAGATTAAATCATAGCTGTTTAAAATCTGCTGGCTGTCACTGTTGGTTTCATGTTCCTGTCCTTCTGGAGGATGGTGTCCTTTCAGTTTAGGTGTGGAACCCCCCCTGAGATCCTTCCCTCCAAACCATCTCCAAAGTAGGGGTTGTGCTAATGAGAGATGCAGCTGAACTCCACTGACTTCAATGGCAAAACTCCATAAGGATTGTATTTCCTGCCCTGGGATTTAACCAGATTCATACACAAAACCTCTAACAGAGAAACATGTCTCTTCTATATTTTATCCCCATTCTTCTACTAGTCTTCTATGTTAACTTAATCTCTGCCTCCTATCTGACCTTTTTTAACCATCCACCTTTACTGCAGTGAAAATGAATCATTCAATCATTTCAGCTCAATATATTGTCCTGGAATGAATTCAGGGAGACATCCATGATTGTTTCCTGCCATAGCCAGCAAGTGGTTTCTATGTGCACTCCCTCGTGATACTTTTCCAAGGCATTTAAACTCAAGTTAAAATAAATTGCAGCCCTTTGAATACAGCACTGGAATACAAGTGAAAATTACAGTGTTCTCATCTATTTACATGGAGACTCTTGATAAATAATGAGTCAGTGGCTGCTCTATCATGAATTGCTTGGATTACCTGCAGACCCTTCATTTTGTTTCTTGGGTTTGTTGTCACTACCTTAGCTGAGAGTGGCTGGGGTGACTTAAAACATAAATTCATGAAATCATAGCATGGTTTGGGTTGGAAAAGACCTTAAAGCTCATCCAGTCCCACCCCCTGCCATGGGCAGGGACACCTTCCACTAGCCCAGGTTGCTCCAAGCCCCGTCCA
>JAWWES010000021.1:17359424-17482536 GCA_035583135.1 Lophotriccus pileatus | reverse complement strand
GCCCAGGTTGCTCCAAGCCCCGTCCAACCTGGCCTTGGACACTTCCAGGGATGGGGCAGCCACAGCTTCTCTGGCAACCTATGCCAGGGCCTTACCACCCTCACAGGGAAGGATTTCTTTCTCATATCCACTCAAAATCCACCTACCTTCAGCTTTCAGAGACTGAAGCTCCCAGTGATAAACAGAAACTGAGGTGGTTACAAAAAAGTGGGCACTTTGGAAAAAACCAAATAAGTTTAAAGTCTTACTAATCAATTCATTGTACAAGAGTTAGTCCTTGGCCAAGTGATCACTGTTGTCAGGTGAATGTGCTATCACAGGATAACATAGAAAGCAGGCTCAGGTTATATGTTTATTATAACCTGCTCCATTTATAAGATACTTTGGAACAGTCAGGGGGAAAACAGACACCTGAGAGATCCCAGGAACTTTGGACACTTTCAGAACATCTATAACTTACATTTCATTGACCCTGGAATATGAAAATTGGTAACTGAATGTATAATTGTTTTCCCCCTGTAATAAAAGTCATTTAATTGTCAGTCATTTAATTGCCTGCACACAGGAGTGCCTCTCACTTTTGCCATTCCCATTCTCATACTGAAGTACCACAGAAACGTTATCTGTGGACAAAGGGGGAAGAATTAAATCTCAAGCACTGAAATCAATGGGGAATTTATCCTGATGCTGGACTTTTGCAATCTGTGAATAGTACAGGAATTAACTCTGCAAAATACACGTTTTCAAATTAATTAAGCCATATCTTTATGTCTTCAGCTGGATATAAAGTACATACAAATAATTCATTTCTCCAAATCCCCTTTCTTTTTTCCAGCTGGACACTCACTAGAATTTTTTGGTCTGTTCTGAACTTCAGGACAGGAAAAATTGGAAGGAAAATCAACTGTAGACAAAACTGGCAGAAAATTAGGAGACAACCGTGCACATGAGCAATAGTAATCCCACGCAAGGGAAGGGAGGAAGAACTGTGGAAGAGAGACAGGCTGCACACAGTAGTCCCAGTGTTTGCACTGGTTAAACCCCTTTTATCTCACATTCATAAACACAGGCTCTCTATATGATATAAACCACATTTAGCTGTCATTGAAACGCTGTGATTTATGGAACAGGGCTGTCCCTAAGAGGGTAACAACACTTGGTGCTTATTTTGGCAGGTGCACTAATTCAAACTGCTGAGCAGCTCAAAGAACAGCTCATGCTAATGACAAAAGGTTAATGATTTTCGTTTCTTTCTCTTTATTATTTTTTTTATATATATTGGAAATATTTATTCAGTTTAGGCACTGCTTCATATGTGACCCCAGCTCCAGCCAAGCAGATGTCAGCTCACTTTGCATTTGGCAGAGGCAGCATTTGAAGAAAATATTATTTTAGTTTCAGACATGACTAAATAGCCATCAAAATTGCTGGGCTAATGAAGAGACATCTACAGACCTTTGCCTTTCTTTCATGTTTGCGTTTAACAGGCGAGAAATGATGATCTGTTTCCCTGGTAAATTAGAATTAACCTGTCCAATAGAAAAATCAGCATAACTATATGTTCACTTTTCTATTTTTCAGTTCTGGGTGATATTTTACAATTTCTCCCTGTTCCTCTTAACTCTCTTGTTACCTGAAGCTTCTTCTGGCTTAATAGATTTGTCTGTAAAATCTTAAATAATCCCATGCTCTCCACTGTTTGTTAACTGTCCAGGTTATCCCACTAGAGATTTTATAAGTGTTTGTGGTCGTGTTTAGCAAGATGGAAACTCCTATAGTCAAATCTTGACCCCTGATTGCCAAAAGCAGGACACAAAAAGTTGGCTGTCCAAGCCTCAGATTTGTGCTGGTTGCAGAAAGGGCCCCTGTTAAACCCCTGTCTGAGCTGAAGATTTTTAGAGGAACAGCAATATCCTTCACATGCGGAATATTAGTCGGTGCAGGAGATACCTGGGGTTCAGCCAACTGGTCCTGAACAGCAGCACCAGGTGGGAATGAGTTTGGGGACAGCATGGGAGCAGAAGCATAGAATGGTTTGGTTGGAAGGAACCTGAAAGGCCATGTTGTTCCAACACCCTGCCATGGGCAGGGACACCTTCCACTAGACCAGGTTGCTCCAAGCCCCGTCCAACCTGGCCTTGAACACTTCCAGGGATGGGGAAAAGAGGAGACCACTGCCCTGGGCAGGATGTCAGTTGTTCATTAAACCACGTGCCCAGGCAGGTTCTTCAGTGTCTTTCCTGGGATCTGCTCATCTTTCTGTTTCTGCCTTACATTGGTGAAGATGAACATCAAACACAGGCCTGTTCTACACTGGAATGAAATAGATGTTGGAGGAAACCCTTTTGAAAGCTTTAGAGGATAGACGCTTAAAAATGCAGTGCTTTATTGTCACTGTCAACACGTGAGAGCTCAGAGAAGTCCTTTCCTCAGAACACAACAAGGCCACTCATCTCACGTGCAGCAATATCAAAAGCAGCAGAAGAGTCCAACAATAACAACAAAGCAGCAAAATCCTGGCCAGCAATGAAAAGTAGGTCATTTTGAATGCATCCAGGGGCTGTATCTCCACAAGGAACTGGCTAGAGGCCAGAAAGACATTTGTCAAATTAATCCTGGAAGATCAGGTGCCCGTCCCCCTCCCCGCCCTCTCCTCATTAGCCTTTGGCACACAAGTACACTAATAAGTGTGATTTTTCCAAGATAGTCCAACTTTATTATTATTAGCATTACTATTTTCTGAACCACAGCTTTGCTCACAGTGGCCCTCCATGTTCCTGTTGTTCAGCCAAGTTATCTCTGATACAGGGAGGGGAGCTGGGGAACTGATCACACCTCTGACTCCTGGCTGCTGCCGTAGCCTGACACGTGCAAAACTCTTTAAGGTTCAGCTCTGGTCCCAGCTGGATCATGCTGAGGACCAGCAGAGCGGTCCAGGGCAGTTCACATCATGAACGAAACCCATCCCAGGCCTGGATTAGAGCTGGAAAGCCCTACAAGCTATTGCAACAGCTTGATAAGTGCCTTATACCAGGAGAATTCTCCACTGGAAAAATGGGGTTAGATTATCCCTTTTTAATGCTCTCTGAGAAGGGCTGGATCTAAAGTGGTTGCATTAGGAGAAGCAGAAGTGAACAAAAAGCCCCTGAGGTTTTTAATGAGTAGCTGTTCAGAAAGCTCGAGTCCCTCCGCTATTTACTAGGAAGGAAAGGAGGAAACCTGGAAAGCATTAGGAACAGAAAGACCACCAGACATGAAAAATGGGATTTTTAATGCTGAAGTTATCAGCAGAAGAGGTCCTCAGAGTTTACAGGCAGAGTTTTAACAGTAACACCACAGCAGGACTTGATAGGTAAAATGTGTGCAAATTCAACCTTTTTTTCCCCCACCATTGGTCAGTATTTCCTTCCTACCAAAGTCAAGAGTTACTTTGGCTTTAATTCATTTTTTTTCTAAAGGACTCCTCTCTGCAAAAGATGAGTAGGTGATAAAATATGTAAGAGAATGACTAAAGCACTGGATAAAAAAATACGTTATGGGCACCGGGTGTAATATCTGGTAATGCTGGAGAGTGTGGATGCCTAGGGAAAAAAAAAAAGAGACAGGCTGACCATTTTAGTCAAGAGCAAAGAGAAGGATGGAAATCTGGATGCTGGAAGTGAGGCTTGGTCCAGGAATCAAAATCCATAAAACACATTAGTTCTGGGGTGAACATATTAAAGAGTCTAGCCCAGGTTAGCCAAATATCTGTGGCTTCAACAGAAGTCTTTAGGAAAATATGCAGCCACTAAACCATTTTTACTCAGTGCCCTCCAAAGAGAAAATACTCTTTTAGCTGTTTAAGACTAGTTTTTTCCTCCCACCCCTCCTGACCTGCTTCACAGGGCTGAGTCAGGAGCAAAATAGGGAGGAATGAAAAATCACCATCTGCTTTTGTCGCCCCCGTGACCCCAGTACCAGTTGTTACTCACTGGCCACATTTCTTCCAGCTTGTCCATCTAGATAAGAAACCCTCTGACACTGAATTCACTCTGTGTTGATAATAATAACAAAATAAAGGAAATCAAATTTTAAAAGAGTGGTTTTCAGGGAGCTTTTCACATGGAAAAACCTGGAGAGAAGTGTCTGTTGTCTCCTTGAAGGAAGATACATCACTAAGTGGCTGTAACTAATAATCGTGTGATATTGAAGGAGCACAGAATTTACTGGAGCAGTGGGATTACTTTTGTTAAAGCAATAATGCCTCATTTGTTCTTATGACAGAGCTTTACAACAGTTACACAGGCAAGCCTTTAACATCCATCAACATTACTGTCTGGATTGTATTATCTAGGAAATCCCAGAGTCACCAGCCTACAGGTTGAATTAGCTGCAAATTCATTTCAGATTAGAATCCCTTTTGTAAATGCTGCAGTCACTCAGGCAATACCTCGGAGAAACCAAGGGGATGTTATTGAATTTTGTGTTAATAATTCTTTCCCAGCCCTTTTATTTTTTTGGTAACCACTGCTTCTTGAAAGGCATTAAGGCATTAAGCTGACTTTAAAATAACAGCAGCAAATGCTTTAAAAAAAAAAAAAAAGAATAAAAATCTCCCTTTATGTCCTTCCTGCAGGAATGAAAACCTTTCAAATACAGTTTATAGTGTCTCTGTCCCTCATTGAGGTGCTTCAAAAATATGCCAGCACAGAGGTCCAGAGGAAATTATCCAAGGACTTCTTCCCATTTTTTGGCCATGCTTTGCCCAGGTACCTTCTCTGTGCTTGCCTTACCCAGCACAGCTTGACTAGATCTCACCTTGCAGCAACCCAGCTTTCCTCTGTAGGGTGGAAAGATCTCAGCAGGTTGAGATGGTCTTTTCCCTTCTGGTATTGTTTTTTGCACCCTAAAAACTGTTTTTGGAGAACTTTTTTTTTAAAAAAATTTATTTATTTAGGCATTTCTGCAGCTCCCAAGAGAATTAAACCAAGAATAAGAGTGTTTTCATGAAAATGATATTCCAGCAAAAATCCTGCAGGCAGGAAAGAGGGTCTCTGACTTGAGTGTTAGAGAATGTTTGAGGAAAATGAAGTTTGAACTTCAACACACAGAAATTCACAACAGAATCCTGATTTGGAGGATCATACCAAGCCAACTGTGGGGCAAAGCTGCCACCACATGACTGCTCAAATGTCACCTACAACGCTTGAGGTTTGTTATCATTGCTGCTGAACTGCTCCCAGGCAACCTCCTGGCCATCATATTTTTGGCTAATTATGCTGAAAAAAGGCTGTATCTGAAAATTCACTTGTTGCCCACGGTATTCACGAAAATCTTTTGTTTGGCATCTTGTTACAGAAAGAATGGAAAAATCAAAATTAAGGAGCAGATCCCCACCTTTGAGCTTTTTCTTAAAGGATTTCTTCTCTGCAAGACAGCCAGAGCTTGCTTTAAATGCCTTGTTCCAGTCTGTGTTGATCCACCCCAGGATATGATCATTTTGATTCTTTACATTTCTAACCTGCTATGTTAACATTTTTTGTGTAACTTACACTGCTGCCCTTAGAGAAAAAAAAAAAAAAAAAGAAAAAGAAGAAAAATCTCCTCTATGCCCTTTTTATAAATTAGTTTAAAGCTTTAACAAGAGCATTTTATGTTCTGACTGAAGAAATAGATGTTATTTATTGTGCCAGAAACTATCAAAGCATCTGTTTAACCCAAAACCTGTGCTGGAGCTCCAGCCTGTTTCCTCCAGGGCTGCAGGACATCAGGAATAGCTATGGGTGAATGTGGGTCTCATAAATATTTATTTTAAGTATTTAAGGCCAAGTTGGATGTGTCTTGGAGCAACCTAGGCTGGTGGAAAGTGTCCCTGCCCGTGGCAGGGGGCTGGAATGAGATAAGCTTTAATGTCCTTTCCAACACAAACCATTATTTTCTCTATAGTTCTATGTTTTGCCACCAAAAATTAATTAATTCTACTAATGCTCAGAGCAGGTTTAACCTGTAATTGAAGGCAAAGCTGCAGATTTCCTTCCTTAAAGAGCAATTGTTCCCTGATTCAGGGAACCCCGTTTTAGGTGAAGTGCCCTGTTTTCTGGGGACTGGAAAGCCCCAATTCCTACCCAAGAGTGAGGTCTCTGTGACTGTCACCCCCTCCCAAGGCACACACACTTGCAGACACAGGAGTAATGGCTATTTTAGCCTGTCATTCTCTGCAGCAAACCCTCACCTCTGTTCACTGGGGTCTTTACATAACCTGACCTCCAGAAGCCAATTACATCTGTTTTCTTTGTGCTCATGTGTTTCTAGTATTGACACCAACTTCGCTTTCAACAAAGGGTGGGTTCCCATGAACTCAGTCCTTTATTACCAGCTGGTTCTTATTAGAGATTAACCAATAAAAAATGAGTAATACAGTCAGCAGTGTGTTCCTACATGTAGCACTTTTCCATGTGTTTCAATTTACCAATCAACCAATAAAGCCCTGCCCTCCAATGAACTGCATTCCATACCTCACATTTTTTGCTTATTTTGATAAATGTAGCTTTTCATAGATAAAAAGGGCAAGAATCTGGCTAACACTGTCTACTGTTAGCTGGAACATTGATGTTGGTTAGATGAATTAGAGAATGCTACTTGATCTTTTCTCTGACAGCTTATTATGCCTCGGTTCCTGGGCTTCTAAAATTTCTCCTGCAAAGCTCCCTGTCACTGTGCTTAGTTAAAACCTGTCAAAAAATTAACAAACCCAATTTCAGGCTTGTTTTGCTTATTTCCTTCTGCACAAAGCAGGCAAGGGAGGCTTTGAAAGGATACACTCCTGCTGCTGCCGTTTCAGATGTTTCTGCAAGCTAAAATTCCTTATCCAGCATTATGTGGGGGATTAAAGGGTTCAAACCTGAAAACTGCCATCCATAAAATGGGTCATTTCTAGTGCAAACTTTTGGGAAGGAAAACACAAAAAGCAAACAGCAGCTTCATGGATTCCTCAGTGAAGGAGTGTGGGAGCAGACTTGTAAAGTTGTTCTTCGCCGCCGCATCTTCTCTCCCAAAAAACTTTAAACATGGACTTGATATCAAGCACTTAAACAGTCGCACTCAAGCCAGTAAATAGCTCACATGCTTAAAAATAAGCACATGACCAACTATTCATTAATTTTCATAATTTAACAGGAGTGGTTGAAACCCTGGTTGAGCCTCTGGTGTCAGTGAAGGAAGACCATGATCCTCACTGGGACTAGGCATGCAAACAACTTTGTCAGGAATGTGTTGCCTTTCAAAAGCAAGAGAAGAGCCTTTGGTAGAACAGTCTGAGGAGTTAATTTATTTACACATTTTAAATTCAGCAAATTACTTTTTTTCATCAGCACAATTTTAATAAAAACTCCCCCCACTTGTATGAAGGGATGGTCCATGAAGGGCTATCCGTGTCTCCTGCCTGTAAGCAATCCAGGTGGGATGAATGTTATTAGACCCTTTAATTCTCCTAAATAGACCTTCCCTTTGACACCGAATTCTGAACTTGGCTTCATTATCACTTTTCAGCAGGACAATGAAAATACAGTAAATCTTTCCATTAAACCAAGCTGCTGAAAAGGGAACTTTATTGCTTTAAGGTAGTTCAAAGTAGGTTGAAAAACTCCCTGTAAAAACAGGCACGAACTCCTTAAACCCCCCTAAGGTATAAACGTGCTAACTCGATGCTTGGTTACTCTGACTCCTTCACTACCATTTTCCCATCACAGGCAGGGAAAGTTCAGTGGTAGGAGAACATGATCCAGAGAGTCACTGAGAGTTCATCACGTAAGATATGGAAACCTGACCTTGATGCCACCCAGAGATCAGCAAATCTGGGATTTTCCAGGGAGTCTCAAAGGCATCTTAATTCTATTAGACCTTCATGATTCAAGGCACTACAGCACCAAACAGCTACTTTTAGGTGACAATGAAACAGCTACAAACCCTCACCCAGTCCTAAAAACACAAGGGCTTTGCACACAAAAACACTGAGAACAGCCTCAGAAATCAGCTGTCATGAAATACCAACTGAAAATAAATGAAGTACATTTTTTCCTTTTTTTTTTTTTTTTTCCCCATTAGGTAATTTTGGGGGAAATACTGGTCCTGGTGGAGTTAAGGACAAAACTTTGACTTCCAAGTAAGCCCCAGCAAAGCAGGGAGAGGTGTGGATTTATGTCCCTACAGTTTTCCTGTATAAATCATTGCAAAAAACACTCCTTCCAGAATAAGAGAGTTTAGGCTCTGCCTAAAGCCCTTCACTGAACTGCCAGCTTTGGAGATGAGATTCCCTTGCTGACTCCTCTTCCATCGCCTTCTCCTAAGGCACAAAATGCTCTTTCTAGGTGTTTTTCCCAGGGGAGCACCTGTTTCCCAGCTGTTGGTATGCCAAATAACAGAGGCCAAGATCCTGGAAGGACAAAGGAGATGACAAACCCGCTGCAACTTTTGCAGGCACTGAGTTCCTCTCCTGCTGATGGGGTCAAGTAGGTGAGGTTGATTCCTTATCCCTCTCTCTGGTGCTTGTCAGACAGAGGTGATATATTTTTGGAAACAAATTCTTAATTTCTAGTTACAATGAGGAGAAGAGGTTGAGAATGGACTCCTTCCCATCCAATACTCCTTCTAACACAACCCTCAGTGGTGAATTTGCATCCTGTGCCCAAGATCCCAGAGTGTGGCTTCAGATCCCCATGAACCACGTGCTTCCAGCTCCCCACCAAGGGTGCTGAAGCCCCATGCTGTGGTTTCCTCCAAAACACAAGAGTAATTTCACTGAAGCACAGCAGTTCTGTGGCAAATGCAGTCCATTTAATAAATACATTCCATTTAGTAACTGATTAAGTCTTATGTGAAAAATAGAGAGTGCTGCAGAAGATTAATTTCAGAAAAGAGATTTTTACTTTTTTTTCTTTCCTTTTTTTTTTTTTTTAATAATTGGAATTAGATTCTGGGCTGGAGAGAAAGCTGGGGATGGTTGATAACATTTTGACAATGATGAGTGAGGCTTTAAGAAATAAATACAGCCAGGATTATTGAAGTCTTTTCAGCAGCAGAGTCTCCAATTCGGTGGAATCATATGAAAAAATATTTGCCTTTTTCAAGTCACCTAATCACTCTAGAAAGCTGGCAGCAATTCAAGTGATGTACAGTTAAAATGTCAGGCTAAATTATAGATTTCAGCCTTCAGAATGTGCTGTTAAGAATAATTCATTTGTGTTTTTTCAGTTGAAAGCATTTTGAACCTTGAGCTTCTTTCTCTTTTACCACTGTGGTTTTTGTTGTTTACGTCAAGGAAATACCAAAATAAATAAATAAATGAATAACAGGCAAAACAGGAGAACATGGAGTGAGCCACACTTTTTCTGGAGATCAGCAAACATGAAGGAAGGAGAAGGAAATTATGAAGGAAGAAGGGCCACGTTCTGCCCCCAGCATTAAGGATGTGAAGTAAGTCCCAGGTAAAGCCACAGCACAACAAAGAACTTCCATTTCAGGCCTTGAGACTGAACTGGGCTGGGAGAGGGCAGTCAGGTTAACAAACTCCTACCACTGTGCACAGAACACCATTATTATTGCAAGGGGATGATTCATGTCCCAAGGGATTTTAGCACCATCTCTGTCAATAGAACTGAACAAGTTAATTCGCTGCTTCAATGACCAGAGAACTCTGAACTGGGGTGAGGTGTTACTCAGGAGTGGCGGGGGAAATACTGATAATGCACCACCATGTGGCCTTTTCTTCTTCAGGATGAACAACCCCAGCTCTCTCAGCCTGTCTCCAGAGCAGAGGTGCTCCAGCCCTCTGACCCTGTTCATGGTCCCCCTCTGGAGTTACTCCAACACGTCCATGTCCTCACAGAAGAGAAGAGCTGGTCTAGTTGTTGGCTTTTTCAGGGACACCTAATGACAGGGCCACTCCCTTCCTGTCTCTGCTTGCTTTGGATAAATCCAGCTCTGTGGTTTCTATGCCCAGAATTCCGCTTTCTGCTCTACAGACTGAATTGCTACAAACCCAACTTGTACCTGTCAGAAGGAACTCCCCACACCCTTGCAGAGGCATCAAGGTCTTTGCAGCGAAGTCCAGGACAGAGCAAAGAGGATCTTGTAAAATACCTCTGAATCAGAGAGAAGGGTCATATGCCTGGAATATCAAATAAATCGTGCCAGGGGAATTCCTGGAGGGGGGGATTGCAGGTGGAGGGAGCTGGGTGGGATACCTGGTCCTGGGAGGGACCTCTTTGTGTCTTGGCCGTGGGGTTGGCTGAGGCTCTTGCCATCAGTGGTACAGTGCCACCAAGAGAGACAGGCTCTGTATCAGCATTACTTTGCTTTTTTTAGCTTCCTGCTCCAGTTTTTCCTCACAATCCCTGTCCCTGACAAACCACGTCACCCAGAAAGGCCTTCCTTCAGATCACTTCCATGACACACCCCTGGCTGTGGCTATTGTTTGTTGTCATTGTTATCCAACCTTGTCCTTGCCCACAAAAGGAACAGAATTAAATGAAATGCTTCATTTCCAATTTCAATTTATTTGTCTTTTTCTCCCAGCCATTGCACTTCAGCTGTCCTCTCTTGGCTAGATTAAACAGACCTCTAATATATGTTATTTTTCCTTGGTGAAAATAGTTATGTGCTGTAATCAAGTCTCTGTTTGATCTTTTTAATAAGCTAAATAGAGCAATTTCCTTCAGTCTGTTCCTTCAGACCCCTCCTATATTTAAAACAAATGCTTTTGCAAAGGAAAGCTGTTTTTTTGCAAAGCAGCCTGCTCTAATTTCAAAACCCATTCAAGACTCACAGTACATCCTCTCCAAAACAATGGCCCAAAGAGACATTTTGGGGCTTGACTGCCTCAATTCCTCTCCATCCCTTCTGCCTTCAAGCTGAAGAGATTCCATCTGGCAATGGAGTTTTGGGTAACGAAAGGACATGTTTGCAAGGACAAGAGGATGTCACGTTTGATAGAACAAGAGGAAATGGCCTGAGGTTGTGCCAGGGGAGGTTTAGATTGGATATTAAGAAAAAATTCATCATGGAAAGGGTTGGCAAGCATTGGAACAGACTTCCCAGGGAAGAGGGGAAGTCACCATCCCTGGAGGGATTTAAAAGATGTGTATATGTGGCATTTGGGGACATGGTTTAGTGGTGGCCTTTGCAGCTGTGGGTTAATGATTGGATTCAATGATCTTAGGTCTTTTCCAACCTAAATGATTCTCTGCAGCCTTGCATGCCCTTTTTTTAGCTGCCTGTGGGATGGGATTGACTGTAGTTGTGTGCATGTTTTGAGTTCACATCAGCCATGATGCCCACAGTGGTCGTTGCCTCTCCAGCTGCCCATCCCATTGGATGTGCCTTTGGAGATCAACACCTTGTACATCCTCACCCTGCAGGCCACCAGCATGAGGAAGGAAGACTCCCCTGCAGACAACCCTGACCCAACAAGGACCCTGTGCCCCCAGAATGATGTCACTCCTTCAGGCTGATCAACAGCAGGGCCCTGAGACAGTTGTGACCAAAGGGAGCAAGAAAAGCCCTGGTGCCAGGGAGGTTTGTGTGGGGTCACCCCACAGCTGGTGCCTGAGGTGCTGGTGGTGTCCCCCATCCTGGGTTGGGGTGGGAGGGCTGTGGGGACCGTGGGGGTGGCGAGGGAAGAAGCGCGGGGGAAGTGCCGGGCTGGCAGAAAATAAATCACAGCGCATTGGTGCTGTCACTCTGTGCCCCAACTGGTTTCCACAAACAAAACTTCACTGTCCACTGACAAGAACAAATAAACCGAGCTGGGAAAGACTGAAATTCACAGGGGATCTGAAATATTTACCTTGATACCTTATAAGGCTAATAACCACTTCGCTGCTTTGCAGCCACTGACAGAATAAAAAAAGAACCAAACCAAAAAAAAAAAAACCAAAAAACCCCAAAACCCTAAAATGTTTGGGGCTTTTGACTAGTCCAACCTGTCCTGGCAAATGCATCAAAGCAGGATTAGAACAAGGTTTTAATTATGCACACTTTCCCCTGCCCCCCCTTCCCCTTCTCCCCTCCAAATCTCTTGCGTTTGATTCTGGAGATCAGTGGAGTCAGCCAGATATTGCAGTTAATATAAATGATTTCATTCAAGCTCCTCCACCAAAGACACAACGAGCATTTTAAAAGCTGTAGGTGACCCTTTTGCGTGCTCACCAAGTTCTGTTCCTTTCTTTCATATTCTTGCAAACCACATTTTTAAAAATTACCTGTAAGAGTCAGAACCTGGAGCGTGCCAAGAGCTCCAGAGAAATAAATAACTCACCTTGGGAGGAAATATCCATCATCTGCTGGACATCAAATAAGTCCTGCTGGGGTCTGGACAGGGTTTGGTCAATGCTTCTCAGCACTAAAGTACTGGTCAATAAAAATATGGCTACATTCATTTATTAAGTATAAAACACAACAAATGCTATGGGAGGGAATAACTTCATGTGTCTGTGTTTTTTCCTTGACTGCACAATTGCATCAAGGCTTTAAGTCGACAGTTGAAACAATTTGAGCTGAAGTTGCTGAAGCAGCACCGTGATAGATTTGCGTCATCTGTGAATTGGACACAGTGGGTTAATTGTAGCACTGACACACCAGGGATTACTTACCCCTGCTGATCAAAGGAAACTCACCCCAAATGGGTGAGGCTGGAAGGGATTTAAACCCTGGATGGCTCTGACAGTTCAGGCTGATCTCAGCGGAAGACGTTGGGTGTTTCGCCGCGCTGAGCATTACCAAATATTCAAATGTGGAGCCTCATGGTGAACTTCTGATCTTCACAGCTGAGGACATACTCTCCTTTGAAAGGAGGTCAAAAGTTTTAATTTTCTGGGGCTTCAGATCAGATTACAACCTCAAAAGTAGCTTCGCCAAAATACCAGTTTTTAAAGGCACTCTCTCCCTCCACTTCTGAACCCAACTAGTTTGGTATCACATTTACAAGGATGAGGAAAGGGAAAAATCCTGTCTGAATAGTTCAGTCAGTGTCAGGGTGACCCTGTGTTCCACAGCCACAAAATTACATGCCTGATTAAGAAAGAGTGAGAAATTTGACTGCTTGAGACACAAGAACAAAATCAGAATTAAATCCATTTTTGGTTTGCCGCTTGTCAGACCCCTCGTGTTTTTTAATTTCTCCCTCATAAAGCCTCTCCGATGCTTTTAAACTGTGCCTGACTCATAGCTGTGCTGGTCCACCTTTGGCCTGAGAATGAAATCATGGATTACAGGGCTACTGTACATGGATTTATTACCAAAAGTACCAGCTCTGCCTGTGTATCCTGTTTTTATTAGCAGTTAAAAAGAAGCAATTGCGTGTGTGTGTGTAAACACATTTAAGAAAACCCACTTATTTTCCTTCTTTGTTTTTATTTTCTGTTTTAATCAGAGATTGAAGTTTTGGTTGGCTTCCCATCCCCAAGTCTCTGTAGCTGCTCTGTAAAACTCTGCCAGCACGGCAGAGGTTTGTCCCTGCCCTTTGTCATGAGCAGTGATCCCAGATTAGGGAACTCCCTCCCACGTGTCTCCAAGGTGCCCAGCCGAAAGTTCTTGATTAACACCACAGTAATGGGCTGGGCAACCACCTCTTTTTCCACTTCAGGATTTTTAAATGTTTCATTTTTCAGCCTAATGACATGACTGTGCTGCATCTAATGTATTTTGGGGTTTTTTAATTGAAGGAGCTTAGATTTTTAACACAGGATTCACCGTCATACAGGAGGATGCTTTACTTCCCAGCTCAGCCTGTGCCTTCCACTCCTGTGTGTTGGTGGCATTGACTATACCCTTAAACCCCAATTCTCCAGTTCCTTGTGGTGGGGTGGGTTGGCTTTCAAATTTTTATCATTTGGATTTTCCATAAACATTGTAGGTCCCTATATTCACAATTAGAAGTTCCTAATAGCAAATACAGTGAGCAGTTAAATATTACCCCAGGGGGTTGGAACCAAACTGAGATGTAAGGTCCCTTCCAACCCAAACCATTCTGTGATTAAAGAAATAATAATAATTCAGTGATGCAGAAAGGATCATGAGACTGATTATATTTTTAGGATAATAGAAAACAAATACCATATAATTTTTTGCTTAAGTAAAACAGCAAAATCAATGACTGTTTTGCATCTTGAGTTGTACACTTGGGAAGTAGAACTGACCAAGAGGAGTAGCTGCATAACAACAGCTTATTTGGGGCATGAAGTTTTACTGCTCTTGGTACAGCACACTCACCCACAGAGTTTATAGGAAGAGAAGTGATGCCCAAAAAACAGCCAGGATGCACAGAATGAAAAAGAATGGAAAATATTTTGCTGAACAATTTTATTTTGGGATTTTTTTTTTTTTTAAAACAGTTAGTTTGGGAACAAACTCCTCTGGGTAAATGTCAAGATCAATTATTTTTTTCCCTTTTTTTGTGGTCTGCATCTCCAGTGGAAAACACTGTCACTGGCAGATGGCATCTGTGCTAACCCCAAATGCCCAGCTGAAGGCTAAAGAATGTGCCTCAAAATCCAAGCAGAAGACCTCAGTGAAGAGGAGATGCTTTCATTGCCTCTCAGTTTACAGGGCATATTTTCTCCCCGTGCCACAAGCCATCTGGGGTCATCCCACAAGCCCATTCTTTGAATTTATGATCATTTTTTGGTATTTGTGTTGCATGAGGGCTGAGAAGCAGCTCTGGGGGCTTGTGGTGTGAATGTCTCCCAAGGAAGGGAACACCAGTGGCCCCAGCAGCTCTCATCTGCCTTTAGCATTTCCTTTTTTCCCCACTAATTTGTTCCTCTCCAGACCTGGTGGGAAGGCTGTAACATTTTTTACTGAGGAGGCTGGGAAGGCAAAGGGGAAAAAATGTCCTGGGGCAGGCTGGAGGGGGAGAAAGTGAGGAGAGAGGAGCCCCAACTGTTGCACTAAAGAATTAAGACCAAAAAAGATTTGCAGACCTTCAGCAAGAGCCACCAGGAGTAATTACACCAGGTCATGGGCAGTGCTGTATATCATGTCCAACACAAGAAAAGACAGTTTATATTGTTGAAATATTGCAGGTTACTTTAGGAAGCCTTATTTATTAAAGTCATGGTGTGCTTAATAATGACAGCTTATCTTATGCGAGATATAAATGAGTTGCTGGAGTAAGAACTGCCAGCACAGAAAAGCCACAGAGTGATGGTCAGACTCTCACAAACCCCATTTCATGTGTGTGCAGAGCAACATTCCCTGGGAGCAGCTCCTGGGTCATGTAAAATTATCTTACTGAGGACCATCAGGAGGGAAATCCAGGATCCCCTGTGTGTGATATCGGGGTGTTTGTGGCTGATGCTGGACAGTCCCTCTGGCTGCTCGGAGGCAAGCAGGGCCACTTGGCCACGTGGAGATCTGGATGAAATTTAAACTACAAAGGGGTTAAATTTCAAACCCAGTCCATGTCTCCTTTGAAGCCTGCCCGACCCTTTCCCCTGCATCCTTTTGGTTTCCCACTGATAGGGCCCCAGGGAGCAAGGGATTAGGGCTCTGCCAGGTCCATGGCCCGTTGCTGGAGGCTGGGGCCAACTGATTATTTGCATGGTCCAAGTGGGAGCCATCTTTCAGTTTTCCCTGACAAGGATCCAAGCATCCTTCTGCAGACACAAGGAGCCAAACAGTCCAGAGGTGCAATTTGTCCATCAGTGCAACCTGTTATTAAGCCATTCATTGCACACCACTCCCCTCCCTTGCTGTCACATCCCTGCTTGTTTTCGTGCCTCTAATTTGTCACTCCCAAACAGGCTGAGAATGTTGGAGAGTGGGGACTGACCTTTTGATTTGGCCCATCTATTTTCACCCCAAAGCATTTCTGCCATCACTGCTTCCTCTGAAAACCCCCACCTCACTCATTCCCAGCTGGCAAAAAAAGCTGGATCTGGCTGTGCTGGCTCGTGCTGCTCTGCCCAGTCAGGGTGGGAAAGCAGCACTGAGAAGGAAACTATTTTGCTGTGACAGAGACAACCAGAGATAGACAAGAAGAGAAAATCTGGCTGCCTTTGCTGCACCAAAATTTCCTTTCATGATCTACCACATTGAGTCTGGGAAAGGACCCACATCCCAAAAATGATGCCTCTAGTGAGATTAAAAAGTAAAAGAAAAAAAAATCGTTCCTTAAATTATTTTTTCTTTTGTGTTCTTAATTCTCTTTTACCCTTTTTAGTCCACAAATAGGCCCCATACCCATACAAACTGTTCCCAGCATTAGAGTCCCTGATTTCCTTTTCCCACAGTTTGGGATGGGAGGTGTATAATTTGACTTTTCAACACATACTTGTGCTGTTACAGACCCTCATCCTACAGACACTCATGGGAACTTGAGTTCGAGTATTTGAGGCAGGAATTGAAGCAGAAATCAATATATACCCAATAACAGCCTTTAGCCTCATATTTAACCTAAAACAAGCCTGGAGGTTAAACTGTGTAAATGTAGTGTAACATGGATTTTCTAATAATTCTGCAGTGTATCATCTCCCAGTTCTCCTCAGTAAATTCAAAAGCTGAGTGACATTTTATAGGGGATTCTTTGGTAGAAATACATGGATGTTCTTTCGAAAATGTGGTGTTGATACACCTCCTTCCATGACTCTAAGAAACAGCCAATGTCTTATATCCTGGGATGTGAATAAACTATTTGCATAAATTATTACCAGGCAACTAAAGAGCTGAGCCACATTCTGAAGGGATTTCTCAGGCTGAAATCCGTGCTTGAGAAATGGTCCAAAATTCCCCGATTGTTCACCAAATGGCTGGAGCTTCGAACATCTGGAATTTAAAACTTTCAGCATCTCTTCCCCATAAATTTTAGCCACCTCAAGGTCCTTCTGCCACAGCTACAACTTTCCTGACATGTTTTAGTGCTGGAGGTTAAAAATCACACTTTTACCTCAGCTGTGTCAGGGTCAGATTTGCAGAGGGTAATTCTGTTGGACAAGATATCTCTGAGACTGCTTCAAAAGCTGTTGCTTGGGGAAAGAAATAAGACTTTTCCCCAGTCCCTTTGAAGAGGAAGCTGTTTGAGTGAACAAAAACGGGCTGGCTCTGCTTGCAATAGGGGAAAGAAAAAGTGAAGCTAAATTACCTAAACAGCATCTCATCTCTTTGCAATATGGCACAGCTTTGCAGACAGATTAAGTGAGTAGATTAGAGCCCTTGCCAGGGTTAAGTCCAATCACATCAAGAATCGAGCAAAAATTAGTGGGTAAGCCAATTTTCCCAGAAATCTCGGGAGACCAGCTTTAGGAATGATGGTTTTTCCATTCTACTTAGCACTCCATGGCACAGTTTCACAAAGCTTTTCAGACCTTCCAACATCCAGCTTTAAGGGGTGGTATTTCCTATTTTGACTGGTAGAGAGCTCATCTATACATCTCTGAACATGTGAAAAGGTCTTTTGCCAGACCCTTCTTTTCTCTCACCCTCCTTTCATGATGTTTAATGGATAAAAGAAATTTCCTTTCTCCCATGTCATGGTCCATGTTCCACCTTTGCTTTTTTTCAGCATTTTTTGTGCTCCTCTTGTGAGGCTGCAGCTTTGCTTAAATTAGAGCAAGGAGGTGAACCATTGGCATCTTAGTTCATGGTTCAAACACCTGAGTTCTTAGTAGGAAATAAAAATAAAAGTTTATCCCCTGAAGAACAGGATTGCTCTTAATGTAACTGAGTTCCAAGAAAAACTTGGAGGTATGGTCTTTCTGGAGAGAAACATTCCAAAATTATTGCCTCTGAGTCTGGGTAGGGTCAAATTAAGAGCTGTCATAAAATACAGTGTTGGTGGAGGGACACCCAGTAGCTTCTGCTTCCAGCCTGTCTTGCAGGTGGGATGAGCCCAGAGATGGCTCCTATGCTTATTGAAATAGAGTTACTTTTTGAAAAAAGAAAAATCTTGGTTATTTCCTGGCTGTGAGGAGTTTCTTCCAGCTTTCCCTTCCTTTTGGTGTGCTGTGGGACGCTCGTGGGCTGCAGCTGGTTTGCCTTTGTGCTCCGCGTCCCTCCTACGCTCCCTCGTCTCCGAAGGTGGACTCTCCCAGGCAGATGAACACCGTCAAGGAGAATGACAACTCTGTGGCAGAAGCCCAAGAGCCCTGGGCTGAGGAGCAGGAGCCCCTCTGTTTGTTTATTTGGTTCTGGCACGTCAGTGAACATGTAGCAGATCCTGCTCCTACCCATTGTGCTCCTCCTGGCCTCGGCCCTGGCGAGAGCTTGCGTGTGTTGTACATGATGGCCCAAGCCAGGAGGTTTCAGGGAAGTTCCCCGCATGTCTTCTCAGCTCAGAGAGATCCTCAGCTGCTTCTGAAGTCCTTGTGAAGTTGTGATGTTAACCTCGATGTCCTGGCCAAATTCCAATGTAAGTAATTACAAACTGCCTATCTTATTTCAGCCTCCTATGTCAACTCCATGCAGTGTACTTTGGCTCTGACAATTTTTTTCTCCATTTTTCTGTCCTAAACAGTTGCACAGCACTGCTTTGTGGAATTACCCTTCTGCCAGCTATGGTGATTGTCCAGTTTGGGATGTAAACTTTGTCCCAGAAAGAAATGAAGAACAAGTAAGTCTCCACAAATTCTCACTCTTCAGACAGTGGAAACATGACTTGTTCACTGGGACTGCACCTCCTCACAGGGGATGGATGGGACCAGGAAGCTGGCAGCTCTATTCCAGCTATTTTCAGTTGATGGATGGCTCTGTAATGCTGTTAGCAAAAGCCATCCTTCAGAGCCCTCCCAAGGGTAGGTTACAGCACGGAGCTGCCTCCAAACCATGCTGCAATCAGCCTGTGGCCATCAGATGAATCACACAAGATAAAATCTCTCCCCTACCCAGTGGTGAATCACAGTTTGTGATGTTCCCCCCTCTGGGATTAAGGGTGCGAGAGGATCTCAAATGGGTTCTGAGTTTTATTTCCAACTGCTGTTCAGCTGCTGTCCACAGAGCTGACAAAGAAGGTAAGCTGTCTTCTGAGTGGTCCAAAAACTGGAATAAATACCCCTTCTTGCTAACAAAGAAACTTTCCACAACCCTTTCTGCCCTGCCAAACCAACTGCGCCTTCCCAGCCACAAACCAGCCCCTCAGTCTGCCTTATCACACCCTGATCACACCATGCTCTCAACTCCAGATTTCCCCCAGGACTTAACATCTCTGACCCTTGGCCAGACAGTACAGGAAACACGTAATAAAAGGTTACTAGAACCACTCAGCACAGTAAATGTGGGGACATTTGTGCACCCTGAGAAAAAACACGGGCACAGCTGCCTGAAGCCAAGACATTTACTCACCTTTGGATATTTATGATTCCTTTCTTCCAACCTGCTTCCTCATTGCCATCTGTCTCTGAAGCAGGAGGAGTGCATTCCAGATTATCTCTGATGCTTAAAATGTGGAAAGAAAATGATATAAATGGCAAACTGTGTGCTCAGGGGTCATGGGCTTTCCCACACATCTCTGCTGGCCTCCTAACCTAACCTCTGCCTCCCACCCACTCACTCCTTGTGGTGGAGCATTTCCATAAGGTTTCTTCAAAAATTAGAGGATGCTACTTCAGACCCATTTTTAATAAAAAAACCCGCTGCATCTTTAGGTATCTCAGTGATGTTTGGGGGTTTGTTGCTCTGTTGTGATAATTTACATCCAAGTACGTCAAAGTCCCTGATAGGTTGAAGCGATCATAGATCTTGTCTCTACTTCATTCCCTTCACTCAGCTCTTTTTTCATGGTTGATGTGAATCAGATCTGATTCAGTGTTAGTGGGGTAAAAGAGCTGGTTGCAGAAAAGGGTGAATTTCTACTTTGAGTTTATGTTTTGAAAACTCAGCCTGAGCAATTGCAGCCTCATAGTTGAACACACCTATTTTAGGTGTGAAAAAAAGATAAATACACATGAACAAATGAATAAAGGATGAATAGTTTTCCAGCTAGGACAGGCAGCTGGAGTCATTTGGGGAATAAAATATTTCCTCTGATCCACCCTGCCTTATTTTGACCCTTTGAACCCTGACAGCATGGCATCTGTGGGAGACCCCACAGTCAGAGCAGGCTACATATTGATGTCTCTAAAGCTTTAACATCGGAGGGAAAAATGTTTTAACCTCGGCTTTTAATACTATTACACATTTTTGTCAGGTAAGGCAGTGTGTTAAGAGTAGTAAGTGACTGTGTCTTGTTACAGAGGAAATAAGGAGCCTGAATCTTTCCTCTCCCCCATCCAGGCACACCCTCCCCATATCCCTGTTAGGCTGTGGAGGCACGAAAGGCCATACAGATGAAATCTTACACTGAACCTGCTTCCTTTTTCCAGCACCACGTAATTTGCCACATCAATGCAGATCCCAGCCTGGGATCTGGAAATTCTGTATCCCTTTTCAGAGATGGCCCTTTGATTTTTCTTGGACCTGGTTGTGTTTTTAAGCCTTTCTAAGATAGCTGCACAGGAGCAGGAAGTTCTGTAGACCCCACTCTGTCTCAGGAAGAAGAGATGGAGCCAAACTCCTATTAGCTCTTCCTTTTCATTTGTGACTGTTTGGAAGAAAAAAAAAAAAAAGAAATCATCAGACACAAAAGATCACCAGGCCCAGGCATTTTTATTGAATTCTTTATTCCTTTTCCTTTTCTTAGAGTGTCCAGCAAAAAATGTTTCCATGCATGGCCCATGCCCAGGTCGAGGGTATCTCTCTGCAGAGCAGGCTGTGGGAAAGCAGAGCAGTTGTTGGTTCTAGAGGAGTTTTCAGCTTCAGCGCGTGAATCAAATACCTGAATCAAATTATGATGTGCAGCTGTGAAAATTGTGATCGTGAAACCTGATTACAATCGCCACCCCCCCTCCTCCCTCCAGAGGTCAGTGACAATATACAAAAGACCTTCCCTTCTCCAATGTAAATATTCCATGAAACAAAGCTGACTTTCTCCGTGAGCCTTGTGTTTCTCAGGGAAGGAGGCTGGACAGTGCCAGCAGAGTTCAGCGCTCGCGGGAGGTCAGGATGGAGACGCTCTGTTCTCTTGGCAATTGGTCGCTGATTTTTGGAAACATTTTTTCCCTTGGCTGCCTTGTCTCCCTCACCTCACTAACCATTTAAAGACAACTGGTGCTGATCCCCAAAGGACTATGATATGTTTTGTTTTCTAACAAACAAACATCTCATTTGACTGTGAGCTTCTCCACGTCCATTTTCCAGGCAGTGAAAGCCACATAATCCTGTACCTTCAGAGATTCTCACTTGTGTGTAAACAGGCATCCCTGTTTCCCTAGGCAAGGTATGTTGTAATGACGTATATACAGAACACAGGGATCTCCTGCTCACTGTTTAACTGGTTAAACTTTCATTCTCCAGCCAACACCCTGTTACAGAGGATGCAATCTGAACCAGATGGGCCCAGGTCACGACGCTTAAGGTTCCTCTCAGTGAGATCCAACCTTAGGTTTCATCTGAAGTCTTATTTCCCTGTTTGCTGAGGTCTACTTCTTAGAGTAGAAGTGACTCACACAAGTAAAGTATTACAGAATTAGCTTTTAAAACATGCATGGAGCCATAAACTGCCCTGGATGCAAATGTTTTCCGTATGCAGAACATCTGCTGCTGCTGCTGTTTCCAGGCTTTGCTTTGCTGTCAAAATGTCAGCTTGGTCTTCTGGTCAGGCTGCTCCACTGGGAAGTTGGAGACTGGGGTTCAACCCTTTGCATGGCACAGACTTCTTGGATGCCTTAGGGAACAGCAGTCTGTGAAGGCAGGAGTGGCAGATGGAAACACGGAGAGTCTGGGAGGGTGGGATGTGCTGGGCAGAACACAGGGATGTGCTGTGTGTGTTGTCCCTGCTCAGAGGGAGCGCAGCCTTCCTTTGTCCCATCTGCTCCTTGGGAGTGGCAGCTGGTGAAAGTGGTGGGATACAGTGGGAACACAGAGAAGAAGCCAGCATGGCAGACCTGGGCTGGACTCCTGCAGGACCCTAATCCAAGGATTCTGAGAGAACACAGAGCTGTGGAGCACAGAGGTAGTACAGCAGAATGATTGAATGGGGAGGAGCAGTACCACCTCCCCTGCCCTCAGGGTTTTCTTGTTACAGGATGAAAGCCCCAAAGCTGCTTGTGAACTTGGGCCATGGGATTGGCAATTTGCTGGGCTCTCTGCCAAGCCACGAGGCCAGATGTTCCTGACATCGTTTGAAAACCACTGTCTCAGTCAGTAAACATCACATCAGTCCAAGCTCAGACCTGATTAAAGGAAACTTTGGATTTTCCACTTAACGAAGAAGGGGTGAAAGGTAGGAATGTACAAGGGATTGCTCTTAGCCAAAAATGAATCAAGAAAGTCAGTGTCTTTATTTGACTGACTACAACTACTGTGTAACTTCAGACTTGGTGCAGCTTCAGTGTGACGTGGTCACTGGCAACTCTGGAAAATCCTGGGTTTCAGTAGAGGATCCTCCCAGACTTCATCTGGTTCCTGAGGCTCATAAATACTCACATTTCTTAAGTTAAGAAACCTGGGCTGGAAAAATGCACCAGAGCAAGGTGTTTGTGGGAAATTCCTGCTGCTTAGTGCTTCCATTTCTGATGCTTCACTGTGGTGTGATGTTCACTTGAGTCCAAACATATGCTAAAGGAAGGGAACCAAGTGTTTTAATGTGGCAGAAAGATTAACCTGTGCTTCTCTTTTGAAAACCTTGCTGTATTTTTTCCCCCCTCCAGCTCTTCATCCTCCGCCTGTATCAGAACAACCTTTCGTGACGCCCTTTCATGACAGCATTGATTTGAGATGATGCTGTTGAGGCAGCAGGCTCCAAATTGTGGCTTTCCCCCCATTATTACACACAGTCTTATGAAAATGCTGCCTGAGATTTGCTACCAGCTGAAAGGTAGATTTGTGCTAGAAATGGATCTTCAGAGTTGACTTGGGAGGAAGGCAGGGAGTGGGGAGCAGGGGTGAGAGGCATGGCATGGCAAGGGCTTGGGAGGAGCAGGCAGCTGGACTCATCCTCACCACCAGGCAAATCCCAATGCCCAATTGCAAGTCATGTGCTAAAGAGCATCCAAAATCATATCTGAAGAGGGACTTTCATTTAAAAATGTAAGGAATTTCCAACCATTTTCAAGGTTGGAGAAATGGCAAAGTGGCCTGAACATGTGTGTAACTCAACCACACAGGCTGGGTTAGTTATTGTTACAAGGTAAAAGCCATTATCTTGCTATTTCTAGTTTTTTTTAAAAATTCTTCCTTTGGATAGAAGGTATTCCCCAATACAGGAAACCCAGAAATGGGGATATTGGGTAAATTACTGAGTGCAAAAGTGAGGTGTTAGGAACTTTGTCAGATCTCATGGAAGCTGTAGGCAATTCCAGGGTTCAAACCCTCAGTGTCAGATAGCCCAGCACTGATCTGTATTAACTGCTTTAACAGTAGAGAGTGGATATAATTTATTTTACTGCGTGAACTAAGAAAAAAACATTCTGAGCCTTAAACAAAGTAGTAAAGCAGATGAAATCAGACCAGCTACTTGGTGAGAGTTAAAAATGACCGTAGGAACATCCAGAGACATTCAACAAACCATTAAATGCTTTTGTTCCTGACAGTCTGGACTGGCCAACCCGATAGTCGAGGAGTAATTTATTGAACTACTTTGTCCTCCACATGCACATGTGTGATGTAAACAGAGAGATAATAAACAGCAGCTGGGGATCCCTTTTTCATGCAAAAGGGGAACTTGTTTGAAAATTTTCTTGCTCCCAACTGTAAAAATGTTTACTTTTTTTTTCAGGCTGGGACAAAAGCCTTCGTATCACAAGCAGCGTTAATCATCCTGACTGACAGCACAGGGACAGAGAGATGAAAAAGGGGTGGAAGCTCGAGCAGCTTGTGATGGTTTAAACCAATCACTTGAAAATCAGACAATGTCAGTGCAGTTTACTACACATTTTTATGTAAGTAGTCAACGCTGCTATTAACAGCTGGACTTCAAAGTTCAGATGGAGCAGGAGCCTTGAGGTCTGGGCAATGTTACTTTTTTTCCCCCCCTCCTCCCCATCCTTGTAGTCATTAACGAGAGTTGGTTTACATGAACATCAAGTGCTGATAAGGATGTCTGAGTATTGACACAGAAATTGCTCAGTAAAGAGAGCAATTTATAGGAAAGCCAAGTGTAAGACATTAGTCATGCACTATTAGGGGACAGCGAAGTTTTACAGAAGGATCTTTTGAACTCGATTGGACTTGAACTTAATAAAAGCAAATTCCAAAGGAGAGCTTTGCTTTGTGTTGGCCAAACATGTTAAACCAATATTGCTCTGTAGGTAATAACAGCAATTCAATTAACCTGATTCTACCTTCATTGGAAATACAATAATTATGAACAATCAGAACTTAATTGCAAGCTTGTAACTGGTAAAGAAGGTTGAAGGTTGAAAAGAGGTTATTCCCTAATATTTTGTCTGCTGATAAATGAAAAATTGTAAAAGATTGCTGCAATTGCAGCAAAATAATTGAAATGTTATAGCGGTTGTAATACAACAGAATTTAATAGAAATAATCATATAAATATAGAAATCATATAATAAAAATATTTTTTAGTTTAATTGGCATCTTAAGGTGGAGAAGTCAATCCCAGGAACTGTGTCTGACTGACATACCTGATTTGCATGGTGTTGGCAATCTCATGGAAAATTGATTTCAAAATAATCTTCTACTGAGAAAAAAACAACATAGAATTAAAGTCACATTTAATACTGAGATTTAAAACATTTCTGAGCACTTTTCACAGAACACACTATTAACTTGTAGAACTCATTGCCACGGGATTTTATGGAGACCAGAAGTAAAAATTAATTTAAAATGAAGAAAAAACATCCATCAATGACTATTAAAGTCCAGATACAGACTCCAGAGCAGGAAACCTCATACCTGCTGATTGCCAGAGGTTGAGAAAGTCCAGAAGGGAAAGATCATTTAATATATCCTGCACATTGCAATTTTTTTTGGTAGGTATCTGTTGGTCCCTGGTAGCACTGAGGTGACAGGACAGACAGGCATTTATTCTGCTGTGGAAAAACAGGTTACAATTTTCTCTCTCTTGACCAGCTATGGATTTGCCTCTTCCAGGTTGTGTGTAACAAGTGTGGAGTTTGCACATTAAATAGATGCAAGGAGGCTTCCCAGCATCCTGTTGGATGGAGGCTGGAACAGTTACTGTGATGGTAGTGATTCCTGAAAACAGCAAAATCATCAGCGAGTGGTTTAAAAAGAAAAAAAATCGTTGTGTTCAAGCCTGGAAATGGGAATAGGGGTGAAATTTGGAATGTGAGGGACCTAAGGCTGGGTACCACAGTGCTGGGACGAGTCTCTGTGTGGACATGTGAGAGATGTTCCTCAGGGATTGCTGTTGGTGGTGCTCCACATCCCCAAGGTGCACCCACACACCCAGGCTTGGCTTTTCAGTGTGACAGCACCTGTTAATTGTCCAGTTAGGTATTACCTATTAAACATTTACTGCCTATTTCCTGTACATGTCTGGTGAGGCTCGCAGGAAATTTAGAACAAATTAAGCAGCAGCTGTAATCCCTCACACTCCCCACAGCCCCCGATATTCTAAAATATCCGAAATCGATGTCACGAGCAACAGGCACTCCTGAGGCAGCAAAGCTTCCCCTGTGTCCCCAGCCTGGGCAGCCCAGGAGGTTCAATTACTCAGCTGGTATCTCTCCCCTTACGCTCCCTGTCTCTCCACCCACACTTCTGGTATGTTTGATGGGGCTCTTTCATCCCCCCCACTGTTCCCACACAATTTCACATGTGGTCTGAGTGGGGCACTTCCTGCCGTTAAAAAAAGCAAAACCAAGCCCCCTGCAGGAACAGCCTGCGTGCAGAACACCCAAGTTGACAGAGTGTGAGAGAGAAGGACTAATCCATACCAGATGAGCAACAGCAATAGCCCTACTGAGCCAGGCCAAACACAGAGCAGAAGACAGAACAATCCTTTTCTTCCCCCACCCCCTCCGCCCTCCTCCCTGCTCCCTCTTCAAGTGGACACTTCAAAACACTAGGAAAATATTCCAAGGAGCACGGCCCTAACTTTAAACTGATATTGTTTGGGTTAAGTTGCCTACCATGCAATGTTCTTTCTTCACTTTCAAAATAAACCGTAGGAAGCATTAATGCAAATACTGTATAAACACACATTCATTCCTACATTTTAAAATCTGCCCCAGTGCTCAGGCTTTAGTTGCTGTTTAATTTGATGCGAGAACCAGATGTATCTTGAAATTGCAGATCTTCACAACCTCCTTACATGTAAACAGGAGGAAATCTGATCCATATCTGAGACAGAGACCTCCAGAAAGCTGGGTATCCAACCCGGCTGCTTGTCCCTGCCTTTGGATGTGCTTATCATCGCTTTAATTCCATCCTAAATTTGAAATATCAGACCAAAGAAAGGAAGGGCACCAGAGTCAGATTCTTTGGACAAAGCTCAGTAAAAACCTTTGGGGTTTAATTTTTTTTTTTTTTGCTCTAGTAGATCAGTTGGAACCTGCTAAATACTTTATTTTTTGATATCAGAAAAGGCAAATTATAAGATAACCCATATTTTCAGTAAAAGAATGAAAAAAGGACCCATCTAAAGTTTAAAACTGGTTGCGATCTTTAAATAATATAGAAAAGCTTTGAGTAAATACAAACACATAAATTTTAATACAGACACATAAAATTAATATATTTACTAGCTGATATCATTATTCTAATATCAAATTAAACACTTAGCTGTCTCTCTGAAGGACACAGTTCAGCCCAAAGTAATTTTTAGTTCACTGAGAATAGATCTGGTTTTGTCAAAACGTTCTGGTTTTTTTTTAAAAAAATTCACTTTTTGCCTCAGTCTTCAAACCTGCACCTCTTTTACAACCCCAAAGCGTCAAGTTTTGGGTATAAGACTTTATGACAAAAAAATTCACAAACGCAATGGAAAGTGATCACTGGAAATTTTTGGGTAAAAGGCATTTTTTAATTGAAAGAAACCTCTGAAAAAAAATATGCCACCACCTTCCCATAATGTGTTATAAATTAAATGCTTAGTTGGACATTTGTAAATGTAGTTATTCACTTGCAGGCTGAGGTGCAATTTCAAAACTGTTCCTCCCCGCAGGCACAGTGGGTGAGCTGCCACATCCCTCCTGGTTGTTGGTTCCCTGGGATCCTTGGGCTCCCAGAGCTCCCCAGGACCCCAGTGCAGCATCTCAGGGTCTCCTCTGGATCTTGCTGTGGTTATAAAGGAGATGCTAAGCAGCAACGTGGACCTCCATGAAATATTTCCCTTTTTGAAGCCTCCATATAAAGCAAATTCAGGTCCTTCCATACAAACCCGCAGTGCAGAGAGTTTTGAAGATGCACCATCCCATCACTTTGCTACGCTGAGCACTGAAGGAAAAACCTGACCCACTTTGAAGAAGATGAGCCCCTAATTTCTGTAGTTCAGGAATTCATGGCCATCTTGGGCAGAGCCCCAGCCTCCAGATGAGGCACTTCCTCGCTTCCTCGCTCTCCGTTCCTCGTAGGTCCTTTACATCCACAGGACTGAATCTACTCCGGTTACTTTTGGCCATGCCAAAAATGATGCATTCCCACAGTTGCCAGAAGGAGCTAAATAAAGCCTATTGGGTCACATATCCACTTCCATAAGAAGTGCCTGGGTATATATTTACACAATACTACACCTGATGACAGCTCCAGAGCTATTACACTCCAGCAAGCAAACAGTTCACAGTAAAGCTCCGCTTTGCTCAACGCTCGTCACAACAGACACAGCAACGATCCAAAATCCGCTTTCCCTTTCACATCCCTCTCGTGCTTATGGCCAAAAGGAGTATGAAAATTCCCCAAGGGAAGATCAGAAGCAGAGGGAAACAGCATTAATCATGTGTAAGGACGCCTGGGAGATGATGTCAGCATGCTCCCTCCTCCCTGCTCCCCGACGAGGACGGGGATACACAAATCAAGCTCTCCAGCGCTGTTGTAGCAACATTCATGGCAGAGCAGAGATTTCATTCCTGTTTTTGCTGTTTCAGTGTTCACACCCTGTGATTCTCAGAACAATACTCCATCATCACTCCTTTCCTCCACTTTTCTCCCTCCTTTGGACCTGCCTTTGGATGGGGATATCATGCCTGGATACAGGAACTGCAGCTACAGGAATGCACCCCCTCAACACGCTCATGCACCCATCAAAGTCATGTCTGCTGAACAGCAGAGGTTAACAAGGTCTGTCCCAAACAGGTGGCCTCTGAGGGTGACTCGGTCATCCAATTCTGGCCCCTCCAGGGTTTGGAGGTGAGGGGAACAGCTGGGATGGGGAGATTAAACTGAGGAATTGGAGAAGATGGCACTGGCCTCTGTATGAAGGGAAGCAATGGATTTTCAATTATTTCAGTTTGATACCCTCAGGGAAACAGTGTGCTTTGGTTTTTTCCTCATTGCCATGATGGCATCCGCTTGATGCTGAAGCACTGCTTCTAGAAATTATGTATTAAAAAGCAGAGACATGCAGACATTTGCATAATAATACTTCCCTGTGTAAAAGTTCATTGTGGTTGGCACAGAAAAAGTGTATTAGTTGGAGAGGACAAGGAGACAATCCTACATCTGCTCTCCTTCGAAAATTTATCCAAGTGGGGGGAAATCCAGAAAATCTCAGTAGTTCCTGATCCTGGGAATAATGTCCCACAAGTAGTGATGGTCCCAAGGATGAAATATCCAGACAGGCATTATCACTGGATTTTTTCCCCTTGTGCTAAAGGTGACTCTTTGCTGTATCTTCTACTTGTCATCTCATTTTTTCCTCAAATGTGGACATGCTCTTGCTCCTGAAAGCTCTGGGGACACAAGTGTGGTCACTGATGTGCTTCAGTATGTGACTCACCCAAATATGAGAAGCTGTGGCCAGATCCTTCCCTATAGGTTTTGATGTGTGAAGGGGCGTTTTGAGATTATTAAAGTACATAAATTGCTCACACAAATAGAGAAGACTTGTACCCTGAAACTCAGGCACTGAAAAACCAGCCAGCTAAAAAATATTATATATGTGCATGCCTACCTTGGGTCCCACTTCTCCTGCCATTGTTTATTGTGCTATCCCACTTTTATGTAAAGAAGGAAAAAGTTCACTGGCAGTTGCTCTCTCCTATGAACAAAACCCCTATTCTACATTTTTAAAGCCTGCAGCTGAATAAACGAGGGAACCTGGCCTTTCTTTACAGGCAGGGGCTGTCAATATTATATGATGCTGGAGAAACACAGGGAGAACTGAGGCAAGGAATGAAACACCAAGATTTTCTGTTTCAAATACCAAATGTCTGAAGCCAGTGTTAGGCTGTGCCAACACACTGAGGAATGAGTGAAATGTGAAACATGATCTCCCTAAGACGCTGGAAGACATAGAGGCTGGATTCTCAGAGCGTTGCTATTAAAAGCCCATTTGAAACTCTGGGTTCTCCTTTGGGAGGATAACAAGAGAAAAAAAAGAAAAGAAAGAATTTGCTGGTAAAAATTATATTTAATTCCATGTTGAATTTAATTTCATGGGCAGAATATCAGGAACAACAATATATTCTTGGTGTTTCTCCCTTGTTGGGCTCTCTGCAAGGTTTAGTTGCTATTGGTTCTTGGGGCAGGGGTTGCCTTTCTCCCTTGGGTGCATGAATGGCCGAAACATCATTAGTTGCAATAATTAATCTTTGCTTCTGTGCAGTTTCGAGAAGCAGTGGCTTTATTGAATAGCCTTCTATTTAAATGTAAGCCAGATGCCGTTCTCGTAGCCATCACAAACACAAACTATTAGTTTTAGTTCAGGTCACGGCCAGTTTAGTTATTTGAACTTCTCTAAATGGTTGTGCCTCCCAGGTCTCTTGCACAGCCAGGCTGGGGCACCGAGTCTAAATAAGGCAGAAAATGGTAATTTTTAAGCCAAACTTTAAAGCCAGTGCAGAGCTGTGTTATGAGAAAAAGAGTTAATAGTTTCAATTCAACTGTACCAATGTTAACTTTCCGTTTTTAACTCTTTGTGTTTTCTCTCAGCACCGGTGTTTGCAGGACATTTCCTTCCATGAGCAGGTGGAGCCAGTCTTTGTGCTATAGATATTCCCTCTGAAGGCAGGAGAACGTGTTTTGGGAGCCAATTTACCCCACAAGAGCAACGCCCACTCAGCTCAGGACCTGGCAGACACTTTGCTGTATTTACACCCACATATCACACAGACACTGTTTATAACCCTTACAGCTCCATATCTGACATTCACATACCTCGCTCTAATTAATAAAGACACTTTACCAGTCAAAGACCTGCCCCTGAAGCTCTGGGTGGAGCTTGGGAAGGCACCCAGTCTCTGCTGTTTCTCTGAGACACTCAGTGGCCTGTGAAGAGCATCAGCTCCAGCCAGATGAAGATAATTGGTGGGAAATGTTTGCAGGACAATTGCAACGTGCTCTGTGATGTGTCCACAAAAGGTAGGGGTCCGCTGGACTGAGGCTGAGCACAACAACCCAGATTTAATGAAGCAGATTCCTTGTGTCCAGAACTGTATCCACAAGCCTTTCTATGTGTATCTGGATATTGTCATCTAAGGAATGACATGAAGGAACTTCTTGCTTGCTAATTTTGCCAAGACAGGCTTGCAACGACACAGCGTGCGTGGAGGATCTGGCTCTGGAATCCATGGAGCTCAAAGCATGTACAATATTTTCCAGTTTCTTGATGGGTTCCATGTAATGCAAACAGAGTTTAACTTTTTAACTAGATCATTAAAAGTGTTGGCAAGAAGGTGTTGGTCATGTCACTGAGCTCGTTGCTGCATCACTGTAATTGCTATTAATCAATAGCATCTTGAAGCTGTTGTGCTCAGTTAAAAGGTTCCAAATGGTTTGACACTGGAGTGAAAACAAAGAGACTTCCCCCTCCCCCCACCCTTGTCTCCTTTTCGCACTTTATATTACATATTAAAAACCTACTCTCTGGATCCTGATATCAGATAATCTGGATCTAATTAATGCCTGAGAACATTTGTCCCCTACTGTACTTTTAAACAGAGGAAGTGTGATATTCAGATTCTTTCTGTTATAAAGAAAATATATTAAATTTTAAAGTCAATAGTTGGTGGAGTAGCAGCTATATGGGTGTCGAATTCTAGGAGGGATGGGAAGGAAAGGAAGCCCAGGGACTTTATCCCAAAAGCAGATCGAAACCCAAGTGTTCAAACAGCAACTTAATTACTGTAACCCATTATTGAGGTGAAGTGATTTCATCCTTGCTGTCCCATGAAACAAGACCCCCAGCTACTGCCTCGTGAGGAGCAGATGGAGGGGTGTCATGAATGATAAAAAGTCCCTGAGTATAAATGTAACAAATAGGTTAAAAGAAAGGAATGGCGCCGTGCATATCATAAAACCCTGCCAGGCTTCTCATGTTCCAATAAATCCTGATTTTGTAACGGGATAACACCAGAACCCCCTGTTTTGGGTTTCACAAGTGATTAGATCACTGATGTATGGGGCAGGGGATGGGAGAAGGGAGGAAGGGACACCACTGGAAGGCCTTAAATGACCTCTGCTCACTGCTCTTTGATACGGTGAGAAAAGCCCAGCTAGATGGGGCAGGGTTGCCATTATTCCATTGTTAATTTTGTGGTGGCCTCGTTCCAAAATGAGCTTAACTGGAAACAAATTTGCTGAAGCCTGTGGAAGGAGACCTGACGGAGGGCATGGAGGGGAGAATAGCCCATCAGGAGGGTGGAGCAGCAACTCTCATCTGTGAGATTTTCCCCAGGATCATGCTGTTCATTTCCAAGCGTGGCAGGGTGAGGCAAAGACTTTGACAGACCCTGAGGGTGATGCACAGAAAGCTCAGGAGAGACGCAAAAGCTCCTCCAGCAGTGTGGTTGAACCCCAAAATTATTTCCCCATCATTCCTGAGCAGGAACAAACTCATCTTCCCTGGGATGGGGAGCACCATCCTGAGCTCAGCATTTGTAATACCATTCATTTATTTTTACATCCCACTTTCATTCCCATTATTTTCTCATTGCATTACAAGAGCAAAGCCTTTTCTCAAACAAAAATTCCCTCTCGAGACAGTGATGTATAAACAAGCAAGACCTCCCTTTAACAAGAGAGAAAAACATTAAGCTTCATTTTGGGCAAAGCACCCACCTATTCGTCTTTCTTCGTGCTGTTCCTTTTAACACTGAAAATACCCCCAAGCTCTTGAAATCCTCAAGGTATATTGGCATCACAGAGGTCAGTAACTCGATCTCAGTGCTAAAAAGACACTAGCAGTTCTTGAGGGTAAAGGAAAGCTCGTTAATGGTTTTAGCAGATGAACCAGAGGAGGGGGGGAGGGTCAGCTGGCAAATCCCATACTACCCTACAAAAGATAACCTTTGACTTCTCCTGACTCTCTGAACTGCACTGCCAGCAAAACCCCAAGTCCTTGTGGGACCAATAAATCCTTGGGTGTTCGTATCAGAGATCCTATATCCCGGCTGTAAAACCTGAGAATCCCAACACAGCCCAGTAGTTAAAAGTCATTGCTGATAAACCCACTGGGCTTCTCTTACCAGGGATGTGGCACTGGACTCCTTTCCTTCAGAGAGGGAAAAATCCATTTCTGGGCTGGAATTGAAAAATAACCAAAACAACACATCCGTAGGCCAAGTCTGCCCTCAGATATGCAGGGGCAGCCTGGGAAGTCAATGAGCATCGTGAGTGTTTAGCTGAGGGCAGGGTTTGGCTCCAGGCCCCTTTGCTCCATTTATTCAGGCACAGAACACTCTCCTGAAGGGAACCAGTCCCAGCCAGGCCTGGGTGTCCCTCAGAAAATGAACTCTATAGAAAGGCAAATAAAGACTTGAAGCAAGTGGTGTTTGAGTCAGTCAGGAAAATCAAAAGACACTGCTATTTTTATTTTGAGGAGCAGACAGCATCCACAGGGAGCAGGGGATGTTACCATTTGGAAATTTGCGATTAAAATGCGTCTCTCTTCCCGGAACGAAGCTGAGATGTGATGCAAGTGTTCCGACCAGGAAGTGCTTTCGTGCCAGTAGCACAGCCTTTCCTTGACAGGACAGTGAAAGTGCTTCTTCCAACTCTGGCTGGTTTTTGCTGGGAGCTGAAAAGCCACTTTGAGATGGAGACCCAGCGCTGGGTCCTGGTTTCTCTCCTCCCAAACTGCCCGTGACTTTGAGGACTGAACTGCTCTTCCTTCACTGGCTTCTACTTAAATCAAACCCAGTAATCACTACCCTTTCTAAATTGCCAAAATCCATTCTTTGGGGTTTGGTGGAGAGTATGTAAAATATGCAAGGACACTTCCATGTTCATATCTGTTGTCATTGTCCAGTCCATGACCACTGTTCAGATATGCCCAGAGGAGCAGGGAATGTAGAATCAAACCCTAAGTAGTTTCAGGATGGAGCTCAACAAGACTGCTGTGGTGAGCTTTGGTAACAGGCAGTTGGATTTAGCAACGAGATTTCTTGAGCCCTGTGTCTTCTGCTCACATTTGAGTTTTTACAGTCATTGAATTGAATTGAAAACACACACAGGCACAAACCCAGTGATGAACATGGAAGAGAGATTGTGTGTGATGGGTCATGCAAGAAACAGTTCATGAATTACTCAAGAATTCCTGTCCTTCCTCTTTTTAAACATATTAATATAATAGTGAAATAATCACTGCTGTGAATAACAGTCCTATTCACTCCATAGCTCTTCATTTTTGCCAAAGAATAATACACCTACTCCACTCAAACTAATTTGTTCAAATCCAAGAATATGTTAAAAATAATAAAAAAAAAGGTTTGGCAAAGGAAAATAATATGTAAACAGTGGTAATTTCAGAGGTCTTAGCTGTTTTATTTCACAATGTCTTTTTTACAACTACTTCTGGCCTCAGTTTCCCCAGATTAGCACTACCAGATCGCCAGTGGCACTGCTTGTGGAACAGGGGAAATAAAAGTTTTATTCAATATTACACTGCACAGTAATGATTGTGATGAAGAATCCTGTTTTATATCATATAAATATGCCAGATTCTTGTCCAGCTAATACTTTCGAATCATTTTCTTTCCATTTTCCTGGTGATTATGAACATATGAACTGAAATGAAATGAAGACGTTATAGAAGAAAGTAAGTAATGAGATCAAGGGTCATGAGTATTTGCTCTTGCACTGAACCTGAAAGGAAATCTTCCATAAAGAAGTTTTTCCTGTAAGGCCAGTGGGAAGCTAACAGGAGCATTAAGATGGGAGATAGGATACCTATAAAAAGTTATGTTTCAAAAGAAGGATGTGGGAAGAAAAGAAAGTAGGGAAGGAAATGGTATTTTAAACCATATTAAAGTAAGAAGTGGGTTTCCTAATTCTGCAAGCCCTAATTAGCCCCCTTTTAAAAGTTAAGCAAAATAGATTAATGCCAAAACATTGCATTAAAGCTGCCACAGTTCCTGCCCTTCTATTTGTGTGGGTAGGAGCTTCACAAAAGAGCTTGGTAATAATAATCATAAAACAAGGACAGCAGCCCAACACACAGTGAGCAACCCATCAGTAATAAACTGGAGTGTGGAGCTCAGAGCAACACTCCAATAACAAATTAGTTGGTGCAGCGCCGAAGGACAACCCAACAATAACAAACCAGTGTGTGCAACCCAAAGCACTCCAGAGCAACCCAACAATAACAAACCAGCCTGCATGCCTGATGGGAGAGAAGAAATTCCGCAAGGAAACGGGTTTCAGGCCGAATTTTCCAAGGGGTTATTATTATTAACAACAGAGAATTAAGCTATTAATGTTTAAATTAAGAATAATACCAGAAGGTATTACCAGAATAATACCCAATCCTGCTCCCATTGGCTTTAATGGGACTAGGAACGGACCCAAAGTACCCTGAAGGGATTCAGCCAGCGAGGAGAACAAACTTTTACCTGTAACTAATGAGCCCACCATGGCAAATGGAAATTCTGTTCATCTCCGCTGGATAATGTGAGCTGGGCTTTATGGGGAGATGGAAACTGTTTAAGTCCTGGCACCAGGACTGTGCCTGTGGTAACCTGCCCTCAGATGCTACTGAGCTGCAGCAGGGTTAGATCACCTAAAGCGAGGATGTCTTTCCACCTCACTGTTTTCCTACTGTGATGAAATTCCCAGACTGGTCTTCAGATGGGATAAAAGGAGACTGGATCCTCTATGGAGCCAACATAAATCGTGCCTTATTGCATGAACCCCCTTCCAGCACTCCCTCACAAACACACACCCACAGCCCATTATAAACATGCTGTAAATATATTATGGTTACTTTTTCAAGGCCAAATCCATCCTCAGGGCCTCCCTGTGCAGAAACCCTCTGTGTTTCCCCTGTTTCCCCCCCAGCCCACTGAGCAGTATCTGGCTCCTGAGGTCCTGAGCACAGCCCTGAAAGCTCAGGCACAGCAATCTCTTTGAACTTCACAGCTTGAGCTCATCTCTGATGGAGTTTATAACTCCCAGAAGCAAGTCTATGGAAAGAGCAGACATCTATCAGAATGGATGCCTAGGAGTAGGCATGGTTACCTGGGCGATATCCAGCCTGAAATATGTTCTTTAATAAGATGGTAGTTATTTCCCCACTGTCTTTCCATCTTGGTGAGAATAGGAAGTCCAGCTCCATCCTCTCCCCCAGAAACATGCCTCAAAGATAGCCCCTGCTTCATGAATCAGTCTGGGATTCATGGGGCAGAGGCTGGATGGAGTCACCCAGAGATGCAGGAGCAGATTCAGCATCCCGTGGCTGTGCTTCATCCAACACAACCATTCCCCTCTCTCTGTATCCTCTGACCAAGAGAGCTGGGAAAACACCTCCATACAGAGGAACATTCTGCTGATGAGGAAGGCAAGGAGAGATCTGGATTAGGAAGGCAAGGCAAATCCCAAAGAGATTTTGTGAAAGCTTTCTTTTTCCCCTGGAAAAGCATAATCCCTGATGTTATAAACTGTGGTTTGGCTCCCACATCCATTTTGCCCAGTGATTACTGCAGAGTGAGCCCTGATTCTGACCAATTTAACTGGAACCAGAATACAGCTGAAGGTGTTTGGAAATTACTTTCAGTCTTCAACACTCCAGAGACCTGGCTGGGAATGTTGCAAATAGATCAAGGAAATTAAAAGGAACATTGGGGTCACTACCAGAGGTCAAGAGAGAAAAAGAAGAGTTGACCCTGATTAATCAGAAACACGATGCTGTTGAGAAGAGAAAATATTTTGGGGTTTAGACTCCTGGCAAACAACAGCAAAATACCAACAACTGCCGTTGGATGGATTTTTTTCCTTCCAACCAAACCAGAGGAAATTCCTGAACTGACAATGAACAGGAACAATGAGTGAGTCAGTACCCTCAGTGCCAGAAATTCTCTGGATTTCCTAGCCAGACTGATGTGTTTGGAAGGTCAGACTGATACAGAGATACATTTCTGTAGAACTTGGGGCTTGAAGATAAGCCAAACCAAGATGAAGATAATGAAGGCAGAAATATTCCAGCTACCCATAAAACACCAGATCTTTGGAGAGAGAGAGAAGACACACTTTCTGCCTCATTCTTTCCTAGATTTTTGCCCCTTTATAGCATTATGTTGCTTTTAGTTTTCTATGAAAGGTGCTTGGATTCTGTCTTGGATGATGACCCCAAGAATCACTTAAAAAGAGCTGTGGGAGGATGATGCTAAGAAATCCTGACTGTTAGTACTTTTATCCTGTCTCTTTTGATTCCAAGAAGATCTTTTTCACTTGGTAAAATGGGGCCCTGGCAATACCTGACACCAAAAATATGTAAGAGCCAGAGGTAATGTTAATATTGTGGGTTTTTTCTCCTGAGTGTTTATGCCTTGCTGTGCTATGTCCTGAGTTTATTCATGTTTATATCTCTAATTCTCATCAACATAATTGTGAATGCAAGCTCAGCATGTAGGGCTATTCTTAAACCCAGACCACGCCCAGTCACATATAAGTCTAATCATCATAATTGTCACCAGGGTTCATATTTCAGCCCAGTAGTGGCTTGTGTTGAATTTAGGTGGATCAGTTTATGTTCTGCACCCAAGGATGGCACAGATACCCATTGACATATTAACACCAGCTCATGAAATGCTCCATAAATGATGTAAACCCAGGAAGTGAGGCAGAAATGAGCAGCCAGGGGAGAATGTGATCTTTAAATCCTAAAGGGAGCCTGTCCTCTGCGCAAACATTTCTGCCATACGTTACTCATCCGTTTACTTGCTGTTAATTTAAATACAAAACTGTGAACATTATCTCTGGGACTTTTCCCCCTGGTAGTTGTAAAGTCCCTAAAATTCCAGTTCCCGGTCCTGATGTCACACTGTTAATACCATGACTAAACACACACACATGATAGATAGAAGCTCTGAAGATATCCAGACGCACAAAGCAGATACACAATGTGATATTATTACTGGCATGCTACAAATCTCATTACTTTCAGCAAATATCAGTGGAGAAGTGACCTCCTTGCAATGTGAACACAACCAGAAACCACAGCCCCAGGCCCTTTTTCAAACTGAAATTTCCTAATCTCACACTACTGTACCAAAACACGCAAATATGCAACAATGGATGGAAAGAAAATGAGGCTTCACTGTATGAGAGTTGGATTAGAAAGGAATGGCTGGAAAACCTAAATTGTAGTAGAAGAACATTCCAGCTCAGGGATCTGATGACACTGGAGCTGAGCTCTGCTCCTGTGGTTTCCAGTCCCACCAGATGGATAACCTTGAGCTGAAACGGCTTCATCTGCATTATCCGTGTGTTGTTTTCCTCCGCCGCAATCAGCTCAGCTACTGTTATCCTTAGATAAAGATGAAAAGTTAACCTGGGAAAAACAAGGTTTTATTATTATTATTTGTTTCTCTCCAAAATTTCAAAGGGTACAGTGGGAGCAGAAGATATCCTCTGGAACACGCTGTCAGGAACTGCAAGTTGATACAGATGTATTGATTTAATCAGCCTGGATGACACCATTTATTTATGCAAAACATCTGTGACAAAAATGGGGCACTTTGAAGGCACCGTGATACCCGCCTGGTCTTGCCTTGCACGTGAAAATGTGTGATAAAAGCATCCACCCAGCTTGGAAGGGTCAATTTGAGGTGTATTTGCTTTATGTATCCCCTATATTCGCATTAGGCAGGACAGCTCAAAGGCCAGGAGGCTGTAAAAGCTTTATTAAGGACAGCAGGAAATTTTACAGATGAACTCACAATTATCACCCACTACTCCAAATTGAAACAGGCAAAGAAACCAGAAAGCACAAACGTTTAAAAAAAAAAAAAAAGTGTTCTCTGGGATATATTAGAGAGAAATTAAAGAGGTTTTAATCCATGGGAAGGCAAATCGTGTCTGCAAATTTGAGCAATAACATGATCGAATCCGAGATTGTCATCTCTTCAACAACAGCATGAGAAAATATTTGGAGTTCCTACGTACACCAGCAAAAGTTTACATGATAAATCAGTAGCTTGAGTGCTTCCAGAATACCAGTACAGATGAATGTGTTGAAACTATTGTTTCTGTTGTCTTTTTAATGCTACTGGGAAGCTTTTTGTGGTGAAGCAATAGTTATTGCCAGCTACATTATTACAGTCCCAGTCTAACATCTGCAATTACTATGGAGTAAACGGTTCGCATCCCATATGAAATATAAAAAAAAATGAGGAACAGATTTCACTATTATTCTCTCTCTCTGCAAATCCTGTGACATTTTTTACTGTTTAATCGTGCCTGGGCAGTTTGAAGGTCTGGGAGAAAAGGAAGCCAAGGGGCTCATTTACAATTAGTGGTGGCTAAACATCAAAAAAAAAAGGGGGGGGGGGTGGGGGGAAGAGGGGGAAAATTTGGTGGTTCAGAAAAATGTCAGAAGAGTTCAGATGATTATCAGAAATCTATGGAAACACTCTCTATAAATCACATTTGTTGGTTTCCTCTTCTGTATCCAGCTCATACCAAGGTGCTGCTTCTCCCTTTCCACTCAGCTTATGTGGCACAGTCATATCTCTCTCTCCCATGTCCAAGCACCCACCTCTCCAGCCACCTCCCCTTAACACCACTGTCCACCACCCCACTTTTTACATTTTCTTTCTCACGCTCTGTTCCTCAGAGCCGGGAGGAGATCTTGCCATAAATATCTATCCAGCTTGCTTGTTTCCTTGCTTCAAAGCTCTCCTTTCACATTTGCTTCTGCCACAGTGCCTACAAAGAACAATAAAATCCATAAAAAGTTGTGTTTCCTCCCTCCTGGAGGGAGGAAATAATTTTGCCAATATTTCTGACCAGTACTGACTTCTGAGTGGTTGCTCAGAGAGCAAAGGACACCATGCAATCCCAAAATTCATCCTTTGTTCTATTTTAGTTGCCTTTAGGATGGGCTTCAGTGAACAAGGTGCCCAAGAAGCTGGACCTTGTCATGAAGATCTCATCCTTGTTTTGGACCATTCAATAAGAGACTTGGTACTTGCACGAGTTCTTCTGGCACAGTGTGTCCTTGAGGGAAGGTTTAATTTGTGGGAAAGCCCAAGCCAACAAGGGTGGATTCCAGCCTTTAAAAAATATATGAAAAAACTGCTTTTATGGAGCTGCCAATATGTGTGTTTCTTCTGTGTTGCCATCACAACCCTGGATAGGCATTAGACAGCAAGGCCTCAATGTGATGCAGTAAGCCCTGATTCCATATTGGATATTTCTGATGCCAAAAACTACTCCAGGAGTAGCCAGTGCAGGCCTTAATCTGCACAGCATTTCCAAAACGCTTTCACATCTTCAAAGCACTGTGCAAACAGAAGCTAATTAAACTTTAATTAATGTCTTGACAGCTAAAAGGTTTCTCATTTTGCTTTTAGCTGATGCTCATTCATGGCCAGTGGAAAGCATCTAAGACCCCAGTTAAAACACTCTCAGGGTAAACAGACTCTGGTTTGCTGCATACATTTAGCTAAGAGCTGAGTGAACACTTTTTTGTAAATGTATTTACTTATCCTTTTATTTTTTGAAAAATATTATTTCCTTTTTTTTTTTTCCTTCCCTGCACAAAGATAAATAAATAGAAAGCTGGAACGAAATGACAGAATATATGTAAAACAGAGGGGAGAGGTTAAATACCAAAGTGAAATTGGGCATTAAAACAAAAGTCCATTCTCAGGGTGTAAACGAAGTGTCCAACCCTTTCATCAAAAGTGTTTACAGCTTATTTTTGTAATGTGAGTCTAAGTGGATAATGCAGCACACAGCATGGGGCTGTGCAGAAATACGGCCCTGTTTGTGATTTTAAAAATCATAACATTCTTTGAAATATGAAAATCCTGAGTCTTGATACAATCCATGTTATTGAAGTGATGCCAGGCACCCCTATGCATTTGATTAGCTTGCAGCAATCCAGGGATTTGATAGAGACCTGATTTAAGAGCACAGCTTTTGTAAGGTGGTAATGAAGTGGCACAAACTGTGCAGTGATTCAAAAAGGTGAGAACTTCCTCCTTTCCTGCTTAAACTTTATTGGAAATGTTCAATCTTCAAATTCTTTGGAGAATCACGTCATTTAAGACAAAGAGAGGATTCCAGAAGCAAGAAGGGACTTAGAAACTCAAGGTTCTCAAAGTAAAGCCTTGGTCTTGCTGACATTATCAAAAAGTCCTGGTGCATGGAGGGTTCCAAGGTCTCACTTGCCCATATGCTTTTTTTTAATCCAATACATCTGTGCCAAAAAGCTTCTTTCACTTGTTCATGGCCCAAATCAAATCATGGCACAACAGGTTTGTTGAAGACTCTTCTATGCCCCATCCCTGGAAACATCCAAGGTCAGGTTGGACAGGGCTCTGAACAAATGGGTCTTGTTGAAGGTATCAGACTAATGGGGCACTGAGCAACCTGGTCTAGTGGAAGGTGTCCCATGGGCACATGGTAGGGAGTTGGAACAAGGTGATCTTTAAGGTCCCTTCTGACCCAGACCATGCTGTGATTCTATGATTTCTGTCCCTCCTTATTGCAGGGAGTTGGACTAGATGATCTTTAAGGTCCCTTCCAACTCAAACTACTGATTCCAGGATTCTAGGATTCAATCTGTTGCATGATTCCTGTTGTAAGAGAAACCACCAAGGACACCTCGATCAGATGATCACACTGGGGAGTAAAACTACTTGCTTTCTGCCTCCATGGGTGGAAGTGGTTTTATGGGAGGAACATGGGTTCCAGTGCCACATAGGAATTCCATGTTATCTTGCCTCCTGCCAGCTCTAAACAGCTTCCAGTAAGAGAGCTGGGCCATGTGGTCATGTGGACATACCCTGGTACAGATGGACTCCCCCTGTGGTTTGGGAATACCACAAAGGCAACATGGGAATCGGTGCCCACATTTGGGCACCTCCCTGGGAATTCTGGTCAAAAGCCACTTCAAGGAAACTGGATCTGGACCAGCTTGTCCTATATCACCTGATGTTTGTGCTGGGAATGTAAGTTGTGCTCCTTCCCTTCTTTCATCACACCTTGTGTTCTCACAGCACAACGGTGGTGTGTTCTGTCAGGGTTTGCTGAGAAATACTATGAAACTCTGGAAGGAGGGAGGACTCAGCCATGAGCTCTCACAAAACCGTGTTCTTTTGTGACTGAGAGCATGCTGGATACACTCACTATATTTTTAACAACGAAACCATTGGCAGAACTTTCGAAAATTGTTGGTTTCCTGCACCAGAAAACAAAGAGAGCCAAACCCTTTCCATTGAGTCGCTGTCGATTGTTCTTGTTTCTTGCTTTGCTACAGGAAGAACTAGAAGCCAATATCTTTAAGAACTGAGATCCAAGCAGCTTTCTCACATCTCCTTGATGTTTTGTTCAGATCAATTTATATAAAATGGTTTTCAAATTCTGGTCAAATTTACCATTAGGAACAATTCCCGTTATTCATTCATTCAACATTTTCCTTTGTTCAATATAATGGGATTTCTCTGAAATTTCTTCTTATGCTAATCAAAAAATGTCTTTCCTTTCCTAGTGATTTACAGCCCTCATATACATGTAGACAGTTAACATATCCTCTCTTAGTCACAATTTGGCCAACTTGACCGTATTTAGATGTTTTAATCTTTTCTTGTAAGTCAGTTCCCCTTTGGCCCTTCATTGGTTTTATTACTTTTTTTTTTTTTTTTTTAGTTATTAGTTTGCTTTTTCCTTTCTTCCTCCCTCCCAGAGCGCTCTCTGTGTTGTTGATACCTTGCTGAGGTTCTCTGAATGGAACAGCATTAAAAAAATTAGATGATCACCATTAGCACACTTCAGAAAACTCCTCTCTCTGGTTGATTCAGCTTCATGTCTCTTTTTGGAGTCCCCATAAATGACCAGTTTTTCAGTGCTGTATCCTACAGCCAGCAGAGATCAGATGTGCTCCCCTTTAATAGTCACAAACACCCCTACATGCACGTAGACTTTTTCTGCTCAAGGTGACTTAGCCTGAGTTGTTGAGGGTTTGCCAATAATTCAGCTCCAGTGTTTTTCCCAAGTGTTTCCATCCATCTGCAAACTCAGTGCACATTTTGTTTGCTGTTTCTCCCAGTTTATTAATGAAGAAATTAGATAAAGTCAGGCTTAGCACTTTTTCCTCTCCAAGCAGCACCTCCTTCATCTCCTCAAACCTGACATGTCAAAATTTATCTTAGTTTATGGTATTTCAGCCAATGCAGAGACCGCAGACAAGTACTTCTATCCAGGCCAGATTGAGTCAATCTTTCATATAGGATTTTATGAGATTATCAAATGCTTCACTAAAACACAGATATATTTGCCCAGAAACCATCAGAGCTGTTTCAATCTTTCTGACCAGGCAATTAAAGTTGGAGTAGCTGGTCACAAGATTGTGAATATCTCTTATGGAGGTCTTCGGCTAGTTCAGAGCCAAAAGCAGTGTTTTTAAACTAACTTTCTCCCCTGCTAAAACTCTCTGAATTCCAGTTGCTGTATCAGCACCCCGGAGTTGTTTAGTAGGAGGAGGAAATCTGGGCATAACTCCTTGACTGGAGAGATCTGAGCGTTGCTCCTGTGCTATTCAGATGCAAAGCCAAAGAGGGCCTGGACACCACATCACCCTTGTTGGTGTCCTGCTGTGCCTTGGCTAAACCCCCTTGTCTCTTGGTTGCTCTGCACAGCTCTGTGGTGCCAAGACTGGCAGAGGGAGTTGATGTCCACCCGTGTGGATGTGCCCCTACAGCACCTGTGGATTGCTCTGGGTCACCTTAATGCAGGCCAAAGGAAACCAAGAACTGGGAAAGGAGAAGCCCAAGACCTGAGGCCACTCTGTGTTGGCTTGTCATCACCTGACTTTATAGTTAACATTATTATTACATTTAAGAGAGAACATAAGGAATGCATTTGTCTGGAATTACTTATCACTTGGAAGTCTAGGCTCCCAAGAAGATATGAACAGCTTTAACAGGTCAGGCTGGAAGCCCATGCCAAATAACCTCCTATCTGCAACAGTAGAGAGAGCCCAGGAAGGAGCCCAAATGTAGGTCAGTTCTGCAGTAATACTTCCCCCAAAATGCTTGCCCAACCTACAGTGGTTTCTGGCTCAGGCACTTTCTGAACCAGATGTGGAGTCTTTCTGTTTAATACAAAACCCAGGCGGATTTTAAAAACCTCTGATGAGTTTTTCTTTCCTGAATGCATCCAGTAAACTTTTAGCACTCCCAGTGTCCTGTGGCAAGGAGTTCCATAAGATGAAGCAGCATGGTGTCAAGGATTGCTCCTTCTTGGTTTAAACTGCCAGCTACCAGCTTTATTTCATGCTTCTGAGGTTTTGTGTTATAAGAAAAACCATCAAACAGCTGCTTGCTATTCTCTCCTTGCCATTCACAATTCCTGAGAACTCCATCATATCCTCTCAGTCATCTCTTTTCTGGCTGAAGACACATAGCTTGTTTAATGGTTCTCACACTGAAGACAAAGTCTTTAATTATCCTTGGTGCCATCCTCTAAGCCTGTTTCAGTTTAACTGGTTCCTTTAGTAGCTGGAAGATTTCAGGTGTTCCAAGCGAAGATGCACCAAAGGTTTATAAAATAACACCTTCTTTTCCTCTCTGTCTCTCTCTTTCTCTCTTTTTCACCCCTTCCCCTTCATTCCTTTCTTCAGAGCTACAAATGCAACCTATTTCACAGGTTAATCACTATCATAGATCTAACCCTCCTCAATGACTAGAGTTACTTTAGAGTGTAACAGAGTCAGAGTTAGTTTAAAGGATTTCCAGCACGCTCTCCCCCATGTACATAATTTGACATTTCTCTATCCTGCATTTTACCTGATGTTTTCTCACTCAGCCATGTACTTCCAGATGGATTTTTGGCATCTCATCACAGTCAACTTTCATCTTCAGCCCCTCAATAATTCAGTCCTATCATGAGGGTGGACTCATCAGCCTGTCTCCTTTCTCATATCAAGACTTCTCAATTCTTCCCTGGTTTGACACTAGATCCTAATCTATCTGTCGAGTCGAGTGACCCACACAGAACTGTGTCATTAGTGACTGCTGAAATGCCTTGGAAAGCATCTTTCCCTGCTAGGATGAGTGATGTGGGAAGAGAAGTAGAAAGAAAATTCCTCTTATTCCTGGAAATAAATGACAGTTGTTCCTAAAGTCTGCAGCCGTCTGGCTATTACATCATCCTGGGCTCTGGTGTTTTTAGCTAACAGTCCCTCAACAAAGGAGATGCATTTCCTTCAAGGAATTTCACCATTTACACATCTGATATTAATTATTATTGGGCCACAACAAGATTAGGCACAAGTGACTTTTTCAGTTTATGTTTATTTTTTCCCAGGCCACAAAACACCCATTGACTGTGAAACTTAGATTTGCTGCATAACAAATGCCGCTTTAGTAATAAGTTAATAAAGCTGTTTCAGAAATAACAGCACGAGAAGCTACAGATGCTGACCTAAGGAAAAACAAAATGCAAACACCATTCAGCTTTAATTTGATTATTTATTAAATATTTATCACAGTATCCGAGAAGTGAAGAAATTTCATTCTGCCCAGCTGGTCATTCTGAGATTTTGAAGTCAGCAAAAAGATGGCAAAAGGGGGTTTCTCATGTCTTCTGGGAGTTATAAATCACACTTTGAGACTGCAATTTGGTTCTTTGCTCCCGTTTCCCCAGCCCTGAGACAGGGAGGAAGTTTCCTTGCTCGCTTACATGGGAAAGAGCTTTAATTCAGGAAGTGCTGTGGAAAACACAGAAATGTGGATTGTCACTAGCCCTGCCCGAAGTTGGTGGTTATAAATAAAATGAGCCAGGAGAAAATTCTTGGCCCTGGGGTGTCAGGGCTTGTAGCCCTTTGATGGTCCCTGGGATCCAGGCACTGCCTTGGAGCACTGCTCAGATCCAAATGTTCCCCACCTTTCTCATCAGTCAGTGCAGATTTTCTTGATGGGCAGTGGCTGAGCAAATATGCACAGAAGGGAATATTTGGGCCAGAAAAGGGAATTAAAGGCGATGTTGATTACAATCTAAATATTGCCCCCTTTGAAGTGAGCAGGTCTGTGTTTGGGCAGGATCAGATACTCTTTTCTCACAGTTTGAGGCACATCATGAGTTATTTTGTGTTCTTGCTGTTGGGAACATGATTTCATTGCAGCCTATTGCAAAGGGCTAACTGAGGTAAAGGGCAGGGAAGGTGTTGGGATACAGATACCCTGTGCTCACAGCCTACTCTCTGGCTGGAAAATCCCTATATTTTGCTATAACACAGCCAGTGCAACTGCTGGGTGGGGAGAACAGGAGGGTCAGGAGATTACCAGGGAATTTCTCTCTGCCATGCACAACCCCTCCTTGATCCTTTACTGAGTCTGAGAAGCTGAGATTTGAGCTTTATTCCTGCCTGAGAGCTCTTTATCCTTTCCCTTTCTCCATATTCAAGAGGGTAATAAAGTCAGGAAACGTGAGGAATCTGGTCAATGCTGTGTTCCAGCCCTGCCACACATTCCAGTGCCCTGCATTTAAAGAGTGTATTTTGGAAATCAGCCTCCTTTTTTTTCCCCTACCATTTATTCCAATTCTCATACTTTTCCTAAGCATCTGTTACAGGGAAAAGTCGGTGGGTGTCAGTGTCATTCAGGATCAGGCCGGGACAAGCAGGGCTCTCCTACGTCAGTGCTTTCCAGGGTTTTACCACATTTGGATGCAGCATGGAGTCAGAGATCTGGGATGAATTGCTCTTCCACATCTTCTTTTTGTGTCACTGAGATAGAAAACAGAAAGCATCAGCTCGCAATAAATTCCCAGATGTGCTAAGTAACACACAATGGAGGTCCTTTCAGCAAACTGTCAGAAGGAGGAGACTTCACCGGGAGCAGGAAAGGGCAGCTGCCTCTCTGCCGAGTTTTGGGTTTTACAGCTGCTCCCCAACCTATTACAACCTCATTTATCCACTTCAACCCTGTCCTGCCTCTGCTGCAGACAGGGGCTGTGTGAAGGGTAAGGAGCTTCATCCTCTCCAGGGGTGCTGGAGCTGTGATAACAACCCCAGTGCTGAGGGCAATTTTGGAGAGTTTAAGGGTTTTGGCAGATCACAGAATATTCTGAATTGGAAGGGACCCAAAAGGATCATTGAGTCCAGCTCCTGGCCCTGCACAGGACCCTCCCCAAGCATCACACTGAAAAAGCTTGTGCAGGAACCATTTTCTTAACTATGAAAAAACACAGATATTTGGTGTTTTGTGAGTTGCCACCCTCCAGAAAGAACATCATGGCTGGGTCAGGATCAAGACAAAAGGAAGAAAAATTACATACCTATGGCCCCAAGCCTGTAGGAAGCATTTCCATACCATGCTGAACACTTGGCTGGTCTGCCCTCAATAGAGCTACAAAAAGATGTTTTTTATGGCCAGAGATCATTTTCTTCTGAGTATGAAACTTCAGATATAAAAAGGCCTTTATTTATAAGTGAGGTTGCAAAATGCACCTCTGAGCCAGCAAAGATTTCTCTATGGGGGTGGGAGTAGATTGGGAAGTCAGTGGTACAAGGTATGGGAACGACCCACCGCATACTGGCTCTGGCAATTCTGGTCTCTTTTGCACTCTTTGCACTGGGCCCTGGTGGATTTTGCTTGCACAAATGTATAGAAAAAACAGAAATTAAGTAGAATTCAACTTTTCACTTATCACATGCAAGCTTGATCCTTAACGTCTCTTTCAATGTTTTTTTGGGATGGCTCATATAACTTGGGAAGTTATGAGGCACAGATCAGGTGATCAGGGAGATGAATGATGCAGTGCCAGCTCTCCTTGCACAAGCATTGATAAGACCCTCCATGTACCCTCAGCTGTCCAGGCTGACAAACCTCAGAAAATTTCTGGCTCAAAAACTTCATTATCTGTAGCATGTGCAAATAACTGTACCCACTGATTCTTTCTTGGCACATTTAAACAAGAGTTTAAAGCTTAAAGAGTTTTTAAAGCTTTCTGTCAGAAAAATTATCTGAAGGAGGTTCCTTTTACGAGTGAAAGTCCACAACATGAGCCTTGCTCCAATTATTCCTACACACTGGGACGACAAATGTGTCTAGCTGGGAGCCTTGCCACTTCCCTCCTTTCCATGTAGAAATAAGGGAAAGGTTGAGAACCGAGGTTGTGAATCCCTGCTGTACTCCTGGAAAGTAATAATAGCAGCATCAGTAATAGCTCTTAAATCAGGAGGACTTGCTGCAGCCTCGCTCCCACGAGCTTTGCATGACAGCCCTGAGCGTTCACGGGAATGACATGTTCCCAGCAAGAACGTTCTCATTTGCATTATGGCAGGACATGGAGACCCAAGTTGGATTTCAAGTGTTGAGCAAACCTGATGTGACAACATAGTCCTTGTTTCCATACCCTGTTTAGACTACGCTGACCCTTTTCAGACCCTCCTCCCTGCTCCCAATGAAAGCTTTGTGGAAAGGCTCACGCAATGCAACGGCTAAAAAAGTATAAAAGCAAGAGAGAAAAGGAGGCAAAAAGCATTTGAACCTTCACTGACTCCAGAAATTCCTGCAAGCCCTCAGACTTCTCCATTTTCTAATCAAGGTAATGAGATTACGGGCTACTCTATTAATTACTGAAATGTGGAATGGACTCATATATGAGTAATGTCATTGTTTTTGAAAAATAGTGAAGTCAGAGACAGGTTAAAAATTTTTTATGTTTTTCTACACAAACACTACTTTAAAGCACAGTGTTTTATTAACACAAGGGTGAGAAATAAGCCGACACGTGTTGGCCACAAAGCCACTGATCAGGCCAAAGTACATGGAAGAAAATATCATTATCAGACCAAACTACATTCTCTGACTACAATCTAAACTACTCCATGGTAACTATTCCTAATTTTGCAAAATTATTAAATTCATGTTCTCATGAAAGTTCAGCCTCCAATTTGTAAGGAGTCCAGTGTTCAGCTCCAAATCCCTCTGCAGCAGATAGAAATGACTCATTAAATTCGACGTGCCTTGGATCGGGCTCCTATCTGGGAAACTTCTTAAACTGTGAGTTCACATATGTACAATCCACAGAAGCAATCTCAGTGGTTTATTTGTAACCTTGTGCAGGTAAAAACTGAAAAGTAAGGGAGCTGATCTTTTCCCAGAAAATAGAAAAATAAAGAGAAAATGATATCCTAATAGAATAATATTAATTCTCCTTGGGGGATGAGCATTTCAAATCAGAGGACCAATTTACTGTACCTTATGACTTTAGGAGCACAAATGCCACAAGAGATAATAGGACTTCACTTTAAATTCAGTTAAACACTTTTAAAAATGCTTCCTCTAATTACAAAGCTGTTATTAAAGGTAAAGTGTGTGTGTATTAGGTATACACAAAGGAAGGATAACATGCTATACTCATTAAATCAGCCAGAAAATACGCATTTTCAAGAAATAATTCATTGTGTTTTCTGTGTGTTCAGCTCGAAGGTTACTTAGGTTTTAACTACAGGAAATTATAAGTAAGATTATTTTTTCTAGGAGTCTTTTTTTTTTTGTAAAACAAAATAGAAAATTAAGATATAAATCTTTTTCTTCAAGAACTATGTCGTTAAATATAGTGATGTTGTACAAATTACAGACAACTGAAAGTAGGTTTATAATAAAATATAAATATAAGATATAATGACATTGGTTTCTATTGTTCATAAATAAGTATGATGTAATATATAAAATGGTTTTCACTATTAATGATTTTTTTAAAGTACCGTACTGTGATTTTAAAATGGAACTGATATCTGCAATTTGGCAGGAATATAATCCCTTTGTTAGTGTTTGTATCAGTATAATGCACTGGTTTTAAGTGTCATTTTGCACTGAGAATAATATTTTATAAAGTTAAATTTCTATACATGCTGTGGCTGTTAATGTGTTCCATGATTTACGACCGATTTTGTTTTTCAGATCAGGACTTCTGTGTTTCAGAGAAATATTTTGCCAACGTTGTTATTCCCTTCTAAAATTCCATTTCAATGGTAATGTGTTTTTAAAGAGTGAAGCTCAAGAACAGAAATAGCACATATTTTTTGAAAACCATACAGCTTTGTATAGTTTTCATATACAGCCTAACATTCATCATCATCTCCCTGCTGCTTTAGAACCACTGATGTTATTATTCCCCTCTTTATTTTTTTTTTTGCTAGGTAGAAATATTAAAGAGATATCATTTCCCTGCTTTTGTAAAAATCTCTCTCGTGTTGCTTGTTGGATGAAAAACCCAAAAGCAGCGAGACCACCGCTGAAACCCCACACTCGGACTTGCAGCTCCGTAAACTCGCAAAACACGCTTCACGTCTCACCCTCGTTCCCTGCCTTTGCTTTATAAGCCGCCCCCAAATTTCAGCAGCAAAAAATTCTCCCCATCCCCATCCATTCCCCATCAAAGGAACCAATACCTTAAAACAGAGGCAGGTCGGAAAAAAAAAAATAAAAAGCCCCACAAACAACCGACCGGGCAAACTGATTAAACAGCGGCGGAAAAAAATGCTCTTAGACATCAGATTTCCTGAGCTTTTTCCCCTCTCTCGCTGCACTACTTACTTGTAATTATGTCTGGGGCCATTCCTTCCTATTCCACAGGATAAACTGGAATATACTGCTCGGCAGTTTTGTCTCGAGCTCTTTAAACACTAGAGACCTTATAAGCAAACAACCCGTTTTTTTTTTTTTTCTGCCTGTTATGAAATTTTAATGATCTTCCAAGGCTCTCAAAATCAAACCAACTCTCTTCCCTCCCCCTGCCCCAACAACTTGGCTCCTTTGTACCTTTTGTTTCAGAACTGTGCCCAAACTAAATATACCAAACCAGGAGGGATCTATAGCTTTAAATTAGGGGTTGAAGTGGCCCTTGTTTTCCTGCATGTCTTCCCGTTCCTGGTAAACTGCGGGATTTTGCTTGGGGAGCGTTGGAAAGAGCAGGTTGGGGAGTGGAAACCGGATCAGAGATGAACAGAGCGTCCTCAAAAGGGGTTTCATGGAGGGGATGAGGGTGCCAGCGCCAGTGTATGCCAAACAGCTTTGTGATGGATGTGTTTATCCTTAAAACTAAGGTCCCATTCAATGCTGCCATGGCCGGGATTGGGAAGGCGGGCGGCAGGAGAAGTGCTGGGCGAACACGGGGTGTGTGTTAAGGCGCCTTGTTTGAGCACTCCCTGAAGTGCCAGGGCAATGGTTTGTATTAATGGTGATTTGTAAACCTAAAGGATCACTGTAAAGGACCCCAAAAGGGGTTTATTTTGGTAGGAGAGAGGACAACCTGCCTCCACAGCCTTCCCCACCTCCGGGCACCGCCGGACTCAAAGGACCGCAATGCACAGGCAGCTACGAGGTGATGAGAAATGCTATAAAATAAGTAAAGTCCTGACTAGTCCCTGTTGCTGGAATGCATTTTCTCAGTTCAGTGCTTGTTTGGAGATCATGGGTAGTGCCCTAAACCCTGCCAAAGGTATCTTTGCTGTTCTTTCGATCCCCTTCACCTCAATAACTCCAAATTCTTAGTATTTGACTCCTGTATAACACCTCCTGCTCCCAGTCCTGCGCTGCTCAGGCATAGGTGGAAAATACAGCCTTTCTGAATGTTCCCTAATTTATGCCAAGTGCTTTTGGTCAGTTTGGAGAAAGCTAGCTGGGAATCCTTAAAATGCTGGTTTGTAGCCCTGAGATACAGCAAACAGCCTTTACAGGTGGAGTTAGCAGGTTGCAGCCCAAATTCCACTTCCAAATTTGATGTGTGGAGAGCACCAGAATAAAATATGACCTGACTGAAGGCTGTAACAACTCATGAAGCCCTTTCTGCTTCCAAAGGCAGATTTTAGAGAATGATGACATGCAGCATTTGGTGTGATTAATAGAGATGTGGAATGTGTAGTTGGAATTTCACAACTTTTAAGAGTTTTTTGCTGTCTTAAGAAGAGATCTGACCTAACTCTTGGTTTCAGAGGAGGAAGGTGGTTGGTGGCTGTCATATCCCCATCTTATTGTCCTCATCAGTCCATTGGCATATGGATGGAGGAGAAGAGAAGAAATAGCTATAAGAAAAGTCCAGAGAAAGAATTTGGGGTAAGAAGGAGAGGAAGAATTAGTGATAGGAGAGCAGGTCATAGGTTGCAGACCATGGATTTGGGGGATGCTCAGTAAGCCCCAGAGCATCCCCCTTGACAACAAGTCCTCCCCATGAAGGCAGGAAGGGGCTGCACTTCCAAATTGCCCCCATTTAGCATTGAACACTGTGCAAGGGGCCGGAGCGCGGCTGAGCACGGCCCAGGGCTGGCCTGGGAACGGGGTCCGGGTTAGGATTGCACACATCAGTAACTCACTCCCACGGCCCTGGGCACCATTGTTCTCTAAAAGCAGACATGTTTCCTTCCAAGTAGCAGACATGGAAAGAAAAACACACACAAAAACAAATCATCTCGTCCTTCCTTCTCCGGATGGCGCGCAGCCCGCTCCGCTTGTCACTGAGGCTCGAGGTGGACACGGTCCCAGTCTGACAGAGGCGATGGGAGGATGAAGAAGTTGTCTCCCAAGTCCCTTTCTCCTGGAAAATCCGCTCCTGAGGATGGCTGACCCTGCCAATCTTTCTGCTTGACCTCTCCTATGTGCATCTCCCTCCTACCAACCCATCTCAGCACATCTCAAAGGCATGTGGGGCTTGGGGGTTTTCCATGTGTTAAACTCTTCCTACTCTAAATTAGCTCATGGATCTTATCAGGCTTCCCTAATATTCACCCAGGGCAGGTCCCTGCCTTTCTGCAAGGTCTGGGGCTTTCCTAATGTCTTTCAAAGTTTTAGGGCTTTGGCTGGGAAGAAATCACTTCAGAAAGAAGCAGAAATAGCTGTGGGTTATTGCATCCCTCCTCTTGGGCTGCATTCAGTCCTCATGCCCTGAAGGCATTGAGGGTAAAGCTCTGAAGATAAAAAATCCTGTGTTTTGAAGGGGATAAACCCAACCTTTGCGATGGGATCTCCACCACTTGCTGCCCCAGCTCTGTTATCTGTCCCTCATCATCTATTTTTTTAAGCTTTCTCTCCTCACAAAATATTCAGTAAATCATAACAGACTCAAAACACAGTTGGGCATCTGTCCTGCTGCTGGGGCTTTTGGCTGCTTTCAGATCATTAAACGGGCCTGGCTCTACACAACCTGACAAATACGAGGTGAACTTTACCCCTGGGTCTGCCACCTTCACACAACAAGGGCACATATTCCACAGCTGGGGAGCTGTTATTCGGCTCGGACTGTACCACAGGTCAGAATTTATGACTTTGTTATTATTATGTTTGTGAGTTTTACAGCCACACGGGTCCCGCGGGAACCCGCAGCACTTTCGCTTGGCCGTGTCAGTCAGACGTTCATAACGCACCAAAGAGGAAGCATTGAAAATGCTGGGAATATCCTGTCTAACACTGTCTCTCATCTCTCTGACCCTCAGGTAAGGGCCAGACTTTGTTTGCACCCAGCATCGGAGGAAGCTGATAAAGGGCATAAGAGGAACATGGAGGGGGAGCGAGTGGCAGTGAACACTCGGCAGCGTTACTGCCAGACACCTCTGCTGCCCTGTTTGTTCCCTCTAATGACACATGTCCCAAATTTCCTGATCATAACAGTCATCATGTTGCTCTTGGTGTTTTATTGCCCTCTGATGTTGAGCCAGGAGCTTCACAATGGGAGTTAACCTGATGTTAATGAGTTTAACCACTGCAGTTCATCTGCTGACTCCTCAGAGCGTTAATGGCTTTGGGGGGGACACAGAGAGGTGTTTTCACTCACATACAACGTGTAAACACACCACACTCTGCCTGGATTTCACTGTGAGCCACCAGCAGCAGTGCTGACAGCTCAAAAGCTTTGCTTTTTGTCTCGTGGATGCCCGTGGTGTCACTGGTGGGGTAAAATATCTGGGGTGGGAGCCTTTCCCCCACAGGTGCAATGGGTGGATGCCCACGAGCATCTGTCAGGCTTCCTCGTGGGGACTGTAGTGAGCAAAACTCTCTGCTGCAATGTGGGTTGGGGTGGCATCCAGTGTGTTTAGCTATCCGAAATGCTCCTGTTTGACCATCTGACCCCCCTGCAGCAGCATGGTCCTTCCCACCAGGCTGCCACAGCCCTCAGGGGACCTTCACTCTTTAGAAAAGTCCAAGGCTTCCCAAGCAGCAAATGCCCTCACCCCCAAGGAGCACCAGCATCTCCTGCCATCCACAGCCAAGAGCTGAAAATGGCTTTTCCACCCTCTCACTTTCGGGGACATCCAGGCCAGGGACCCAGATACCTGATGGAGATTATGTAGGCCAGGTCTGACATCTTTACTGGCCTCTGAAGCCATAAAATAACAAGGTCATGATATCCTCAGAATTTGCCTCCCTCTTCCCTCCTTCCCTGGTCCCTCTTTCACCCTGTAACAGCCAGACCTCCAGGATTCACCTCCTTTAACAGGCATCATGTTAAAGGAAGCCATGGCCTTGTGTTTTACAAGACCTGGGGTCTGACATGCCTCACATTTGAATGTAGAAAATATCCAAGCAATGTCATCCTTTAATTGCCTGTCCATCCTGGACAAAAAAGGGTGTGCAGATATGTGTAACTAATATTGGGACCCACAGACCTCTGACTTGGGAACACAGTGTGCAACACAACCTTGAACATGTACATTGAACTTAAAAAACCATATATAATAAAAAATATCTCCCAGATATCCAGTGATTATTCTGTAGCACAGGATAAGCTTTCTAACTGCCTCGTTTTCATCTCCTGGCTGAAGAAATTATTCCGTTCTGCACCTGTCCATGGAATATATCATCTTAATTCAGCATACTTCAGCTCCTGCTGGGCAAAGGCAACTGGATACCCCCAAGAAAAAGCCAAAGCAGGAGTCCTTTAACCTAATAAGGCAGACAAGGCTACAAAGGCATCTACAATTCCCCTGGATTTTCCTCCAGGGAGGCAGGTGCATCCTCGAGGAGCACAAACATCTGACATGGCCTTGACTGTGTTGTTCCTTTCCTTCACTGCTCTGTGTTCTTGTACTACAGTTGCTGGTTTTCCAGATGGGATATGAAGTCATGGAATCCTACAACAGTTTGGGTTGGAAGGGACCTTAAAGCTTATCTTGTTCCATCCCCCTGCAACGGGCAGGGACACCTTCCACTATCCCAGGTTGCTCCAAGTCCCATCCAACCTGGCCTGGAACAATTCCAAGTATGGGGCAGCTACAGCTGCCTTCTCTCTGCAGACCCCTGTCTCAGGCACTTGTGCTGAGGATGGCCCTAAAAGCCACGTGGTTGATGGTCAGGAGGCTGCATGCCCACCAAAAATGATGTACAGCCGTAGGAAGCTGGGACTGGTCCTCTTGTCCCGTGTTCCCAGCAAGTTCCCAGCAACATGTGGGAGCGTGGGAGGGAGAGGAGCACCCAAGGAGGGGATGGTGCTGCTAAATGGCAATGGGAGGGATTTGATGAGGACTTGGTGGGAGAACAGGAGAGATTCAGTGTCCCTGACGCCTGCGGGGTCTCCCACATGTGCCGGCAATTCACACTCCGGCTTTTATGAGGTGAGAGGAGCTGCTGGAAGGCATTTTCCCCAGCTTGTTGAGGGGTGTGATGCAAAGCCCTCCTGGTGAGGGCAGGCTCTCAGCCCAGGTGTGAGGGACAGCAGTCAGTGGAGTTCCTGGAGTCTGCACATGCCAGCCTGGAGAATGGGCATGGGAAAAGGTCAGAAATGTAACATCTGCTTTATTAAAAAAATAAATTAACTCCCTACTCCAGCACGTAAGTGCTTTCCTGCAGTAGCAGAATTTCCCTCTTGCAAGAGCTTCTGAATGAGGAAAGCAAGAATTCCAAAAGAAAAAAAAATAGAAGGAAGGTGGAGATAAACTTCAGCTCCAATGCTGACGGTTGAACAAATGCAATCTGCTTTTCTGACACTCAGCAGAAAGAAAGGCAGAGCTGAGCAGGAAGAAAGAAGGATCTGATTTCACTTGCCTCATCTTAACGAGCCCAGCATCACACGTGCCTTTAGCAACAAGAGAACGCTCTGCAGGCACTCAAATGCCTGTGTGTGGAGTTGTGCACTCGTGTGATGCAGGGCTGAGCCTCATTGTTTAAGCCCAGCTCCCCGCTTGGGCACGTAAATTAATCCTTGTGGGCGCTTGGATTTGCACTTCACACTCTCAGCGAAATGTTAGACCTTTGTGTGCTGCGTGAGAGGGGAGAGAAGGCAGCGCTTTCCCTGGCACTGGGGGTGACCTGGCGCTGTGTCAGTCCTGGCAACCCCCAGACCCACTCACATTTTTTTCATCCCTCGTTACATCCTGCGCGAATTCCTTCTGGTCTGAGAGTTTCCATTCTTGATCTCTGTCCAAAGGTGAGCGTTCGCCGCTGAAAGTTTGTTCTAAGTTGATTTAACTATTTTTAAAAGTTCCTCCTTGCTGAATAAATACACCTTTCCCCCTGCAAATGTGTTTCCCTGATTTTCTCCTCCAAAGGGAGCAGCAGGGATATAGTAAAGCGTTTTAGGAAGAATAGAGTGGTTGATACCAAGGGAGCCAAATGAAAGAGAAACAAAGAAAGCAAACAGGATATTTATGGCAACTCTAGAGAGCTCTCCCTATGCAGCCATTAAAAATAGCCCTCAAATGAACAATGTTGGCTTTCTGCTCTATCCTCAAACACAGAGGACAACCTTTTGAAAGACTCCTACGCACATCCAAGGCTTGTGTGGATGACTGTGGATTGGCAGGTGAAAGGAAATAATCCTGAGCACGTTCTTAACCTGCATGAAAAGCAGTTTGACTTGTGCACACACTGGAATACACACACTGGTTTGTTTTTAGATGTAGCTTAATCATTCACTCTGCATTTCCTTGGAGAAAACTTCAGGGCAAAGAAAAATGCAGCAAAATTAGGCAGGTCCTGTGCCTTTTCCGGCTTCAAGTTTTGAGTTGCTACCTGTCCACTTGAAAAAGTGAGGCAATAAAATAGTCCCACAAGAAAAAAATTACTGTCCTTTCAATTTTCTAAATAAACGCAAGAGAAAATCCATACAAGGTTTATGTAGTTTGCAAGTGCCTCTTAAAAAATAAAAATCACTCTTTCCCCAGTTTAGGCATCACTAATTTGCAGTGAACAGATCTTGCTGCAATAGCAACTTCCATCTCCAGTAAATGACCCCAAAAGGGTCCTACACTGCCCAAATGTTCATTTTTTTTTCTGTCAAAAATATAGACTGCTGTTTCTCTTTTTGTGCACAAACACTTGTCACTGTTATAACCTGGAGCCTTCCACTCTTGGTTGGAAACAGGCTGAAAGGAAGTATTGCCTGAGACACATCTTCCTTGGACAGCTTTGTCTTTTCTGCTCCTTTCTCCAGCAAATGTATCAAATACTGCTTTAGAAAGCTGGTTTGAACAAGCCACCCTGTGTTTCAGCATTCATTCTATTTTTCCAGCTGAATTTAAATTTTTTTTTTTTTAAACATAACTGGCTTCATTAATGTCAATTTGCGGATCTGTTAAGATGTAGGTGGTCTGATGCTTTAAATATGACTGTACATTTGTTCCACTCCACCACTGTAAAACCCTTCAGTGGGATACGACGTAAGGAATTACCACCCAACTCCTTCTTTTTTTTTTTTCTTTTTTTGCTTTTTGTTTGCCAAAACAGCTGTGTCACAGATAGCCCACCCCTCCCCTTGCTCCTCTGACCTCTTATTCTGCAATCCTCTTGGATTCCCTCCAGGGAGGGCAAATATTCCCTCCACCTTCCCCCAGAATTGTGTGTTCCTTTAACCTTGGAACAATCTTTAGCTGCTAAAAATAGGCTCCCAATTCCAGACTTTTGCCGACTCTTCTCGTGCCACAACTGCCTTTTGACATTCTGTTCTCCCTGGTGGATCACATGCCCCATCCCTGCCTCCCTGCCAAGGCTGACAAAAGCACAACGTGTCACCAAAATTTTGAACAGGAATTCCAATGACCAGATGGAACAAAAAAACAACTACAAACCTGCAATGATGTGCTCAGAAACTTTTTCATATGAAGACCAACAGAGAAAAAAAAGAATTATGGAGTCATGGAAGCTCCAAATGGAAAATCAATTAGGTCATCCAGGCAGTTTGTTTGCTGATTAAGAATAATCCCCTATGGCACTGGCTGGTTTAAAATGCCTAAATGAGAGATCTCTCACCAGTATTTAAGAAGATTATCCACAATCCAAGTTATCTCCCAGTACTTCTGACATTTAGACTGAATTCCTTCTCTCAGAACAGCATCCTGTCCCTTCCTACCATGCACCTCATCACCACCACTCCTTCCATCCCATCCTCATGAAAGTATTTGAAGTACTGAGACATTTCCACAAGAAATGCCTATCTTTTCCCACAAATATTTGTAGGGTAATATCCCTGCCTGGTGTTTTATCAAAACTGAGGTACTCAATGATCTTAGAAATCTTTTCCAAATTAAATTATTCCTTGTTTCTAATTAGGATAAATTAGCTTTCATCTTTCCAATTTCCCTTTGCTTTTGGCTGTTGTTTATCCTGGTGACTCCTTTGAATATCACAAAATCAGGCAACACTTTGCTGGTAACAAGTGACAGCAGGTGGGGTGGTGTGACCTGACCACAGAAGAGCAGTTGTCTCCTGGATGTCACCCCCACATACATCCCAAGAGTTCATTTTCCCAATATTAATTTACACTTGCAAAAAAACCAGGGATTTGCTGCTTGTCAGCAGTAGCTCAGATTTTTGTCAGTGTTGGCTTTTTCATTTTTTTCCCTTTTATTGTATATTTGTCCTTTTGACTACCCCTTTCTAAAGGATTTGTTGATTTTTTTGTTTGTTTGTTCTGTTTATTTCTTTATTATATTTGTTCTTTTCTGCCCACTTTTCTAATCCCTTAGAGCAACAGGGGAAACAGCAGAGGAACTTCAGGTCTGACGCAGCTGAAAATGCTGTAAGTGCAGAATTTTTGCAATAAGTTTCTTATTTGAACATTTCTTTGCTGTTTCTTCCAGAGGAAGCTCTCAGCTATGTTGTGGAACTTGAACTTCCTTGTCCCCTTGTTTTTTGTGGATTCCCTGCTCAGTGTTGTGTTTTGCAGAGACCTGTTCCTGATTCCCATCACACGCTTTTAGGTTTCTCCATCCAAGGAGCTTCCAGAGGGTCTCTGTGAACACTGTGCTTAAGTCTGTGTATGTGACAGTCCCAGTTCATTGTGCTCCAAAGGCCATCCCACAGACCACCCGTGAGCATGAGCTTTCTCAGGATTCACAAATAATCTTTCAACCAAATCCCACAGGAGCAAAGATGTCTCTCTGTCTGTCTGAGGAGAAACTGATTTAATTGTTGCACAGCCATAAGGTATCTCTAAAGAGTTCGCAGAGACAGCCACAGAGAAAATCATATAATGCAGGGACAACTCCCTGGAAGTTCCAGACCTGAGGCATGGACAGAAGGTGAAATAATTTCCAACTGACATCAGTACTATTGTGCCCTGTGTCACCCCATCCTTGGTTTCAATCAGTCACTTGGACCCCATCAGTTGCTTCCATTTTGGAGGCATAAAATGCTTGTGTTACTCAAGAGCAACGCAGTGAAAAAGCAAATCTGAAAACTTGATGCAGAGAGCTCTGACAGGTTGGTGGTCTGGGGGGGGGTTGAATGATCTCTTTCTGGGTTTCCTCGCTGCTGAGAGAAAATCCTCAGGGCTAAAGGTGCACAGCTCCAAGTGAAACCATTTGTATCAGTGTCCTGGTAGCACCGTAGATCACTTGCATTTGAGAACTGTCCTCACAATCTCTGCTTGTTCTGATCAATACTTCACTGTGAATAAAAGTGAACAGAACAAATTGGAAAGATTTATTAACCCTGCTGATATGTTAAAAGCATTCTGTCAAAGAATTTGAAAAATGCTTCTCATATTTAGTGTTCAGAGACAGAAAATCCCTTTTGAGAAAGGAAAGGTATGTAAAACACATCAGTACCTCAGTGTGGAAATCCAGACCTGGCTCACTATATACATTACTGATGAATAGGTATTATTGAAAACTGCATGTGGTTCTTAGCGGGGAGAGCAGCTCCACGTAAGAATGAGAAAGTAATTGTCAGCACTCAAGGAGAAACACTGGTCACATCTTTAAGGGAGTTGAGAGAATGGGAGGCTTTGAGATGGTAAAACACAAGATTAATGGAATTGGGAGAAGCTGTTGACAGAATTTCTTGAGGGGAATGAAATTGGAAAGTGATACTGGTTGGGACGCGGCCCTTGGAAATTTGCAGCAGTCTGAAGCCATACCCAGATCTCCTCACTGTAATAAAAGCAGGGGCTGAAACCAAATGAGGATTTGAACCGCATGTCAGAAAGTCACTGCTGGAGTGGGATTCCAAAAGGCACGTTGCAGAGCAGCGAATGAATCACAGCCCACAGGGTGCAGAACACACACTAAATGAATCCAGCATGATGCACTGCTCTGCAGGGCAATCACCGCCCTCAGCGCTGGCACAGAAAGCAACAACCGACCTCAACGTGCCACTTTTGTCCAAAACACTTTTCAAAGGTTAGGCCAACACACAGTGCAACTGGGGGTGTCTCCAGAGGAAAGAACAACACCTCTGGCCAAGTCGCTTCCCAGTTTGTGCTGTGGAGTTTACTGGACTGGCATAAAAGAAGAGGAATATCCTGCAGGCCAGCCCAGACTAATGTGCTGCTACTGGGATGGGGAAGAAACAAGAAAATATGTCAAAGAACACACTGGTTTTGTACGCAGGTGATATTCTGGTAGTTTCTTAGCAATGCTAAAACATGAGGCAAGCTCATGGCCAGGAGTTTGAGAGCAGGTCTTTTTTCTTCTGGGCCTGGCAAGGAGGCAGAGAGTTTTATTGGAAGCAGACATAGTTTCCATGCCTTTGTCAACTCCAAATTAGGCTGTTCTTCTGGAGAACATCTTTAATCAACTGGAAGCTGATCAACCCACTTCATGGGTTGGGTTTTTCACTGGAACAATATCGTAACAGCAGAGGCCTCTGAGCTGTGCTCCAGTTGGAGTTCTGACATTTGAAGCTCTGGATGGCTTAAGCAAGGCACTTTTAAAAATGTCTAAATATATAATTTCTTAATAAAGGGAAGTGAGTAGGACTTGCTCCATAAAGAACTTCTGGATTTGGAAAGAACTGTCCCTACTCTGGGTGGAAAGACCCTCAGACGTCAAGAGGATATTAGAGTGAATAGGCACCATTCTCCCATAAAGCCATTTGGTGAAAGAGTGGTCAAAGTCTTGAGAGCACTCAAGGAAAGCAGACCCTTCCAAGAGCAGATCCCTCTCCTGGGATGCTGAGGCAATACCTCCTTGAAGCTAAAAAGCTATTTTTTGACTGAAGGGACAGCATTCACCACTGATTGTAGGAGGTCTTCCCTGTGAGGTCTTCTAAATCCCTCATGACCATGTTGAGCCTGCCCAGGCTGTGAAAGCCAAAACCATTCCAGGCAAATCAAGTACAGCAGTAGGAAAGTCAGCTGGAAAGACACTTTTTAAAAAATTTCACAGGAGAAAGTGAATAAAGTTTGATCATTTCTTCCACGGCACTGGCCTGGAATTAGGGATTATAGCAAGATGCAACATGAAAAGCATTTTACTGTATTTTCTTCGTACTTTTGTCCTCTTTGAGGAGTTGGGGAGGAGGATTATGGAGAACACAGAAAAAAAGTAAAATAAACATCTTTCTTACTTGACCTGCTTGCTTTCCTAAAGAAAGTGACACTGGAACACTTCACACTAAATGGCATTTTCTGACATACCCACAAGTATGTCTTTCCTCCCCATTGCATGATAATCCAACACCTAGGGATGCTCAGCCAGCTGGATCACTCACGGGGCAGACTATTCCAGTAAGTCCCTCAGAAAACAGATGTCAGATCCAGCACTGGAAAGGCTCATGGAGAGCTCCCCCCACCACTGTCAGCACAAGAGGTTGTTTAGAACCAAACAGAACAAAGAAAAGGGATTTTTTGGGGTGTGTGTTCTCTGGTTGGTTTTAAACTTAAAGCTAGAATAGGGGATGCCAAAGCAGGGGCTAGAGGAGCATCTGATGATTTAGACAAGTGGGTCTGAATCTCAAAACAGATATTACATTTGGTCTCTAACTCTCAGTGTAGACTAGAAGAGATTCTCAGTGGAATATCAGATTTTCAAGTGACTCTGCAGTCTTCCATCACAACTCCTCATCACTAAGTCAAAATATATTAATATCAAACTTTCAAGACCTTTTGTGAGGGAAGGGTGGGCTAATTTCACACAATATTGTCGAAGTGGGAGTAAGAACCCTCTTCCATCTGCTCTCTCCAGTTGCCAGGGGCTGCTGTGGTTCCACACAAGAAAATGTTAATTACATGATCATGCTGTGTTTCTTTCCATCCAACCCCCTACTTCATTCAAAGCCTTGGATGGAAAGTACAGTGGGAATGAATCCAGGCTGTGCCTCAAATGGACTCGTTTTTGCAGGTCTGGCCTCTTTTTTCACAGTAGTTGGAAGGGGCATGAACTTGTAGCAATCAGATACCTAATGGCTTTATAGAATAGGGACAATTCAAGGTTGCTTGGGTGTTCTGGATCCAAGAACTTCCTAATCTTCTCAGAGCTTGACTTTACAGCTTTAAACAAGAAATGTTTATTTCTTAAATGCTGATTTTAGATGTGCTGCAGAGTTAAAAGAAGGCTGCCACTGTAGGAAATTGTAACTTGGGATTCTATTTAAAAAAATGACAAGAAAAAAACTCCTATTATTTAGGAACACCTATAGGGATTATCCTGAGCAGTGGAAGCTGGGACTGACTGTCATGCTTAGCTGTTACCCTGAGACCTACAATGGAGTATTTAAATAAAGTAATTTGGGCAAAGAACTTGAAATCCTTTGCTGTAGGAAACAGTTCTGCAACGATCCCATTAAATGGCAGGAAGATGTGCCATATCTGCATTTTCCTCCTTGGATGAATCATATGTAGAGCTTTGATCCCCACGCTCCGTATGACTCCCACAAAAGAAGTGCCTTTCATATCCTGGGCATTGAAGAGAGTGAGAAGACATCAGGATCTGGCTCTGTAAGATTTATGGGGGCATTTAGTCAATCACCTCTCCACCCTCCAGGAGCTGGGCTTGCCCCAGCGCTGCCTGCCAGCTCCAGCCAAACCAGTGTTTGATCTGAAAATGCTGCAGCAAAGCCCACCATTTGTGCGTGATTACCCAAATTACAAAGCCATTTTGTAATGCGCCCCGTAACGAATTAAATGGAAAAACATGTACAATAATGAGGTCTTTATTTCCCAACTTTTCTTTTTCTGCAGCAAAGGAAGAAATTGAATGATTTGAGCACCAAAACCCTCCAGTCCACCTTGCCCTAAACAAACCGTGGAGTGATTGCAGAAATGAAGAGGTAATTAACTGGGAGTTTAGCTCAACCAGCTGCTCTCTGTATTACCCAGGCAGACTAAGCCTTTGGCAACTGGGTTTGGTAACACCCCTCAGCAATTTTCAGCGTGTCTTTTCTCAGAGCCTTTAACGTGGCCAAAACCCCAGGAATCCACAGGTTTTTAAATGATCAAATCCACAATTTTGCCTGCCTGTCATGTTCGTGCTGCAGACTTAGCGGATCTCCTAGAATAAGGTTTACAGCACGTCTTCTGGATTTGATTAGGAGAAAATCTGTACTTCATCTTAACTCCTCCACTTTTTCTGCCCTAGACCTGAGGAATGCAATATTGGCTTCTCCCTCAGCAACTCCCACGTTTGTAGCAAACATTATTGAGCTGGGTTTCTGTCTGGGGTGCACTATTTTAAAATGGTCTTATTCCCACCTGAGCACCGTGGCATCTCCAGCATTAAAAATTTATATTAATTCATATATATTGCTATTAATGATGTATGTACTCCGTAGCTTGCCTTAAGCTTGGGAACCTATCATGCTCAAAACTGTCCTGCCTTCCAGGCTGCATTCATCAAACTAATTAAACACTGAGTAAAGAAGTACTGATGGCAAGTTCCCTCCCTCCACACCAAATATAAAATATAGGCAATCGTGTAAAAAAGCTTTACTCATTCAAATTTATTTCTATGCATTACCCAAGAGCTTTCCAATTTGCTTAGAAATACAAAAGCATACATTCACTTTTTTATGGCACACATATAATGTAATAAAAAATGTAATGTAATAAACTCATTTGGAACTCAAAATCAATAGTTTCTCTCTCTTGATTTTTTTATTTTTATTCTTTAGCAATGAACATCAATATTGCAACAAACACCAGTGTGAGGCTTTCAACCAGTGTTAAACCTCCTCTCAGCAAGCCAAAGGAATGTTTTCCATAATTTCTGCAGCAATATATTTTGGTGACTCACATAATCAGGGAAGAGAGAGAAGTTGTGCCATCCTCCATCCCTATATTTTACCTGTTATGTGACTGATCTTAATGAAACTTCCATAATCAATCCCTGTATCACCTCTGGTGTAAATCCCATCTTATGCACACGGAGAACACATAGGGTGAGAAAAATTCCCACACCATAGTTCCAGACATGTTGGTTGGGAAGGATTTCTTTGCTGGCTGCTGATAATAACCACTGGAAGCGAGTGGAAGGGCTTGAGGGGAGATATTAGCAAAATGCAAACAGATAAGGGAAGAAAAACGGGATATGTTTATCATTCCTGGCAGGGATTCAGTGTTCTGTGCTGGATGAGATGGCTCAGACTACAGGGAAGCTACTGCATAGGTGTAGATTGCCCTGAAAAAACAGACTTGGTGCCTCTGATTTTGGTTTGCTCCACATCCAGAACATCAACCCTTTTCTCCTGCTGCAGGTGAACTATCCAATGAGGGGTCCTGAAGTCAAACAGGCTTTGGTAGCTCACTACTAAATTATAATTGCTAAGACTGTGGGCACTGAAAAAAGACCTGCACAAATCTGCAGCTGAATTGAGACTGAAAGTGGCTTTCGTTTTATTATTCAGCTATTTTTGTGTATCTAATTCATATTGCTTAATGTTTATGAATCCTACTCATGGATCAGGAATTAACCACTAGAGATGGTGCTAATATTGAGCAGAAAAAGTTCACCCCCAAGATGTTTTCTGGTTGGCAAACCATTTTCTTACTCTAAACTTGAAAGAAGCTCAAGTTATACTGGCTTTCAACAGAGAACTACTGTTCACTGAGATATACTGATCAGTTTTTCTTCAGTTGGTAAATTTAGAAGAATTTAAAAAGAGACAAAATAGCTAACACTGCTTATTTACAAATATCACATCAGGAATCAGTTTGATTTGCTGCTGAATATTCAGGGTAAGCTCTGACTCCCAAACATGTCAAAAAATAAAATGCCATATAACTTGGGTTTGTGTGCAAAAATGAAAGTGAAACTCAGCTGAGTCCACATGATTTCCTACAAATTCTGTTTTCCAGGTCCAGCAAGCCTAGGACAGTTAGTTGGAAGGTCAAAAACCATTCTGAACCCTGGTTGACTTTTCAGTTTCAAAAAAAAAATTAAAAAAGCTAAGATTGGGGCAATTTTTACCTGGTTTCCAGTTTCGTAGGTACAGCTGGTTGAAATGTTTCAAATAAAACAAATCATGACCACTTGGCTTTTCTCCAAACATTCATATTTTTAATGCAACTCCCCCCCCCCTCGCCCCCCATTTTTTGACCTCACTACTTTCTTTGGAAAAAATTCAAAATCATTCTTCGATATCAAAAGGGAAAAAAAATATAAAGGCCTTCTCAGTGGCCTACAAAATACAACTTTTGTTTATTTCTAGGCATTTTTGGGGTTTTTTTTTTTGGACAGCCACTGCAAGTGTTTTGACTGGTTACCTCAGATTGTTCTGTGCTTTAAATTTCCTTCCATTCATAGCTGAAACACTTCAGGTCTGATTTTCCAATGACAAAGCCAAAAATACTCAACTTCTGGTCACCATCTCCCAGGTTTTTCTGGGGCAATAAAAAATGATTTATCATAAACCAAAACAGGCTGAAAAATGTTATCACACTTGTAAACGTCCCAGTAAATCTTTAAACCCTGCTTTTCACCCTCTGCTTCTAAGGAAAGTTTGACTAAGTATCAGTCAGGAAGGTCACAGCATATCATCGCAGCTTAGGCAAAGATTAGCTTCCACTTCTTGAAGAGCTCGTTTTAGACCATGTAACAGATGCTGCTGAAAATCCAAAAGGTGCAATAAATCCTCCCTCCATCCAACCCTGGGAGAAAAATCAGTTGAGTGACCTCAGGCCCTGGAGTGAAAGGTCCCTGCGTGGCAAAGCTCCGCAGCTCGAGCCTTGTGGTGGCTGCACAGCGTCAGGAATGACCTTTCCTCCCGTGGAACTGTTCCTCCTCTTCCTCCTCCTACAAAATCTGCACATTTTACGAGTGAGTGCTCAGCTCCTCTCACCCGCCCCCAGTCATGGGACTCAATCCATCCTTCAGGGTCCAGTTGGAATATTTTTCATATACTGGGCACTTCGTAGCCGGTTGACACCTCGGTGAGCATGTTCTCAAGCTGCTTTTAGCCAGAGACACACAGCTTAAGCTTTTCAACAGCTGCTTTATCTCTGCTTCTCACCCCTACCCCCACCCCAATTTAAGTCTGAGATGAGCCTCCACCCCCAAAGCCCATGATATCTCACTCCAAAGTCCTGTCAGAGCCACAACCAAGGCCATAAATTTCCCAGCTGGGTCACAGCACTCCCTGTTCATTTACTGAAACATTATAAATGTGTCCAGGCTCTGAGTGAAACCTAATCCCGACATTCCCCGCATGGCAATTCCTGCAACTGATGGCAGGGTCATCTGGAATTACCATCCCTTATCTGATTGGAAACTCATCGCCTGTGTTTCAACACCCAGCACTTGGTAATGCCTCGTAAAATCGAGCCCTCTGCTATTCCAGGTCTGGTGCTTTGGGATGGAGCAGACATTGGCTTTTGGAAGGATCACAGGGTGCCCGGTCCTGCCTGGCCATGGAGCAGCAGAGCTGAGCTGGCTGAGGGTGATGCTCTCAAACACATCCAAGGATGGCTCATAAGGCTGGAAAGGATGGGAAATGTCACCCCAAGACAAGGAAAGGCTGCAGTTTGAAGCTTGGCAAAGCCAGAGCTCTTGGGGAAGGGGTCAACGTGCAGCTGGTGGGAAGCAGCATCATTTCACTGAGGCTAATAATTTATGTTCTATATTTTTTTCATGTAGGACCCTCACTGTGTCACATCTGAACATCTTCTGGTAGTGGTTATGTGACATCCTCTCATCCTGTCCTGGAGGGAAACTGAATCTGAAGTGCAGTGGGTTGGTTTTTTTTTTTTTTTGTTTGACAGGAGAAAGGTTAAGATACATTTTTAGTGTTTTCTTTCCATTTTAGTGTTTTCATCCAGGAAAAATGAAAAAGCCAGAAGGAATCACACCTCAGACTTCACGGTCTGAGTACAAAGACCCACAGGGCAGCCACGTTTTGAACTGTTCAACATAAACCCGCAGCTAAACCCTTCAGATGTTTCAAACCACCACCCCAGGCTCTGTGCAGGTGCAGAATTAGCTCCAGGTCTCGGCAGATTGAGCTGCCACCCTTCCATCTCCCAGTGCAATGCTATCTGTGACTTCCATTCCTAGATGCGAAACAGCAAGTGCCTCTGAGCTGTATGCTAAATAAACACAGCCCAGGAAAAGCTCAAACCAAAAGGCTTCACTTCCAGCCAACATTCCTTCCCCTGTGCCAGCCATTCATTCCTGTAATATTTAGTGGATTGCAAAGAGATTTTGGATTTCCTGTCAGGTTTCTGTCCTTCAGGGAGTTAATTATGACTTGGGACTCAAGGAATGGTGTCTGCTGTGGTGCCACGCTCGTGCACATGTTGCTGCTCTGATTTATCATTGTGTCCTTGCTTCTCTCAAAGGTTCTGTTCAAGTCTCGGAAAAAAAGCAGGGAATTCACTGAGCTGGAGTGATTGATTGGGAGACAGGAGGGGACAGGGGGGTTGATAACTTGGTCTGGACTGCTGGGTGCCTCTTATGCAGCTACAGGGCAAAAAAGAGGTGAGAATGCAAAAACCAGAGATTTTAGTTCTCTTTAGTGCCTCGCCCTCATATCCAGCTCCCATGGCGTACATAACTCAGTGTTCCTGGTGGGAGAGCCCCTGCCCAAGGAGCAGGGAGCCGGCAGGAGGAGGCATCGGCCACCACCAACCTCGAGGACACAGATGAACTCCCAGGACTGATTCACTCAAACCATTTCTACCCTGCAGGGAGTGCAAGTGGGTGCACTTAAATCTGTTTTCAATGAATTAGCGTGGGCAGTCCTGGCATTAACACTGAGCTACTTGCCCGAGTATTTACCCAGCTTCTCAGGTGGGTTTTTCAGCCATGCTGAATTCCGTTCTACTCACTGACTGCCGTGAATACAGGCACTTAATTCTCCCTGTGAGTAACTTCCCCAGCTGTAAAATAGGGACAGTGTATCTCTGCATTGCAGGGGTGAAAGGAAAATAAATACTCTAAAGCTCCTAAGCAGCTTAGGTATTAAGAAAATGAGATACATCTGGGGCTAAAATTTACAGATAGGCCATTTGGATACAATCTGATTAGATTTATCCCCTAGTAAAATAGTGTAATTTCTGTAAGTTCAAGAATGTTACTCCTCTCCCAGTGAAGCAAGAAGCCCTGCCAGTTCCTAGGCTTAGGCTATGCCAGCTTTTGGGGAAATATCTCAATGAAGCAGCTGATGCAGGAGCTTCATACACTTGTTTTCCACCCACTCTCATGCCCTTCCTCAGCCATGGAAGCAGTTACCCACATGCCAGGGTGGCAGCTCCCTGCTGGCTCCCCATGGGTCTCCAAGTTGCAGATGCCTTTGAGCCACAGATCCTGGCCGTGGGTCAGGTGTGGATTCACTGCAGCATTCCTGCCTCATTTCCCAGCTTATGCTGGATCAGTGCTTTGTGGGGTATGACTGTGGCTTCTTACATCTGACATTAAAAAAAAGGACAGAAAACTGTCTTTTGCTGTGTTAGTGAACAAAAGATGCCATTGCAAGCCCTGGAAAAAAATGTGGCATTTAACAGAAGATGCCTAATAACACTGGGGCAGTGTTATTCCAGCACAGAGAGGACCTGAGAGAAGCAGTCTTCAGATAAAAGTTATTGTCAGGGCCATCTCCCTGAAAATACTACTATTCACAAAAGAAGAGACCAATTCCCAGGGTCAGATTTTTACTGGATTTAATTCCCAGTTAGCCAAAGTCACGCCCAGGATTAAATGAACACCCATCAGCTGAAATGCTGGTGAACATTTTCATCTCTTTCTTCTACTGATGCTGGTCACTTCTGTCTGGCTCACCATGGCTTTGCACTGTGGTGGCATCACTGAATCCATGTTCCTACTAGAATTATGGAATGGTTTGGGTTGGAAGGAATTTTACAGCTTATCTTGTTCCACCCCGTGCCATGGGCAGGGACACCTTCCACTAGACCAGGACCAGGACCCCTTGTCCTGTCATTCCAGGCCCTTGTAAATAGTCTCTGTCCACACTTCCTCTTCCCCTTCTCAGCACATACAGAGCCAGCTTTGCCATCTCCACTGCAGCATCCCTGCTCAGCCATGCCAGGATTATGGACTGTTTAATTGCCTTGTGACAGCTCATTGGGGTGGTCAAACTTTGAAACCCCTTTAGGAGGCACCAGCCAAGTACAAAATGAATCTCTCTGCAGCTGGGGAGGTATTTTGTGCAAAACATGGCAGTTCCACTGAATCTGCTGCCCATCTCCAGCATGCTCCTGTTCCCTTACATATAATCATTTTTATTAACACTCAAACAGCACTTCCTAAAACACTTCTGTCATCTGCAGGCTTTGACCTAGTTGAAAAGTTTATTGTAAATATTATTTTCAGGCCATTAACAAAGGAGTTGTCAGCTGTTTGGGGAAAGCAAGGTGCAATAAAGCAAGAAATGTAGCCAGGGCTACTGAGAGACTCACTGTCGACATTGAGATTAAGCTGCCAATGTCCAAGATCACTTCTTTTGTCATGAGGCTGTGTGAAAATATAGATCTGAGCTGGAAGGGGGTTTGTAATAGAGGCTGCTCCTTTCCTTAGACAAGCTGTGTGTCCTCAGATCATCACAACTAAAGCAAAAGGCCTCTGGAGCTCTGGACTCTGACAGCAGTACTAGAAGGTTTGAGTGGTCTGTGAATAATCAACCTCAACTCCAAAAATAATACAGTTTAAAGGATTAGTCCCTAAACTCTTTTAGCCTCAGACAAAAGCCAAAAGAATGGGGTTGTTTCAGTCAAAGTCTCAGTTTAATGGATTAACATTATTAAATTTAAACTGAAATTATTAATTATCCTGAGAAATTAGCTGGAAATTTCTTGCTTAAGCCCTCGAGATCTGGCCAGGAGTATGTCTTTTCCAGCTACACCAGCCTGATCAACAAGAACATGTTTCTGAAACCTTGTCTTGCTTTTGTCTCTCTCCCATCACAGCGAGCACAGAATGTTGAACTTTGGTGCATCACAAGCTAAGCTCAGAATGCAGACCTCTGGAAAACTCTTCTTGAGAAGGTGACTGAGAGGTACAGAGGCTGCTGATCTTGAGGTGTGGCTGATACACCCAGGAGGTGTGAGGCTACCTGCAAAAAGCAGAAATTTCTCTTTTGTATGAAAATTCACAGGAAAAGAGGATTTTCCAAATTCATTTATTCACATCCCTGCCCTGTAACTCACCCACAGCAAGGAAGAGTTACACACCACCTGCAACTGCCCTTGGGAGCATCACCTGGAGCTCCAGCACTGCCTTACCTTTGGACACATCGAATTCCTTTGGAAGAGAAAAGCCTTTCTATGGAGAAATCCAAAGGACTCGTTTGGGTTTCTGTGCACCAAAGGCTTCCCTGAACTCCCACAGAGCTGAGACCACTGTAATGAAGGAATTTTTAGCAACACTACATATAAAATTGGAGCAGGTGCTCTCAATAAAGAAAATTCTTAACCCTGCTCATATTTATTTCAGTTCCTCTCTGTCTGGGCACTAAGCCACCGTTTCAGCTTCAAGCTTTCCTGGCTTGCTCAAAGGGGTGAAGGATAACTTTTTTTTTTCCCTCCTTTCCACACCCCCCCCAAAAGAAAATGTGGAAACAGATTTTAACCTCAGCCCTGGAAGCAGGTTGGGTGATTTGCCAGCAATCCTTCTGCAATGAACTGCCAGGCCACCTAATTAAACAAACCTCCAACATTTTTTTAAGCTCCTCTCTCCCACAGTGCACAAAAGATCAATTTTTGTCCTTTTGGAGGGTGGCATGAAGGAGAGAACTCAAACAGCATGATCCTGGTTGTCTCCCAGATAGGGATTTATTTCAGAGATGAATTCCACCTGCAGAAATTATCCCTGGATCCAGACTTTGACTGCGGTATTGGAGCCGCTGGTGATGGAGAAAGCTTTTGGATTTGGGTTATACTGGACGATGCATGTTTAAATTTGACCAACTATTTTTCCTGTTAGGTGTCCAGAGTCGTGCCTCCAGGAATAAAAGCGGTTCCTTGTCCTCTGCCTTCTCCCAAAGAAGAAGGTTTGCAGCGAATAAAAACAACAAACCGACAAAGCGTCGGCGCGCGGGGCACGAGTCAGCGGAGCCACATTCTCATTTTCATAATTCATGGGAGCTGCCATGGCTGCTAAACTGCTTTGGGCCACTGGGCGAGTGTGGGGTGAAAAAGGGAGGGAAAAAAAAAATAATTTAAGAAAAAAAAAAGGGCTGCCAGGGGAGAGGGAGACAAACAGACCATTCATAAAGGCATCACTGCAGCGCTTTATGGCATTTCACGCTCGCCCAGAGGAATCACTGGGAACACTGGGAGGAGGCTCTGTGTTAACCATGGAAGGGGCTTGAACTCTCCTGCTGCTTAAAAATAGATGTCTGCCCCCACCCCATGGCCAATCTCTTAAGGTGGACCCTGCCACGAGATGCCCTGGGTGCGTGTTGAAGGGGAAAGTTTGGCTTTCCCCACTTTGCTGAAGTACCCAGGGCACGTTTGCAGATAAATCATGCTGTTGTTTTTATTGTTTCTGACTCATTAAAGACAACAAAAAAGGCAAAAAGAAAATAACTTTTATTGATTTGAGGCGCTCTGTACGAACACTGAACTTTTCCCAGCATAGCTTTCCTTGTAGTTTCCACACTCACCAGATTGGGTGACTCGAAGGAAAATATTTCTTGCTCGAAATGATTATTTGAAAGAGTTCACAGGAATCTTTTCTCCTCTGGAATGGATGGGCAAATTCCCAAAGCAATACTATCAGCTGGGAAAGAGATGAATATCATCTTAGTCAAATCATTTACTAAAAGACAAGTTGTAAAAATCTGCCAAAAGCATTGTCCTGTGAATTTGTTCAACAGACTCCAATCACTGGTGGATCTGATGGCAATTGAAATCCTGCAGTGACTTTCTCTGCCAAGGAAGCAGATTTTTTAAATAGTTGGTTATATGCTACTGAAAAATCAGAAATTCTTTATCTGCATATATGAAACCTACCACTTGTAGCAGAACTAACTTGCTGCTTAACCCCCCCCAAAAAAAAAAAAAAAAGAAATATGGCTTAAGGCATTTTACAGAAGAAAGAATTAAATACTCCCTCCTGAAAAAGAGATGACAAGTTTAAATCAAGATTAGGAGTACAGCCTGTGCCACTGACACACCATTATATATATAACATATATATGTCATATTTATCTCATTGCATTATTCAGGCTTACAGATAAGGTTTTTTTCAGTATCAGTATGTGATTTAAATATTAAAAAGTTCCCACTTCTTGGGAAAATAGATGAAACATCAAGTAAAGAGATAGAAGTTTGGATATGAATTGACTAAGTGTACAATTTTGGGGAATACATTTTTTCAGAGGAGCAGAGAGAAATTCAAGTTCTCTGTGAATTTGGGAGATTTCAGTTACAAACACCCCATTAGCAACACTGAAATACAACAGTATTCATGAACATGAATCACTTTTTAACTTGTTTTCTTTGATCAGGGAGTGACCTACCAGTTAGGGAATCTATTTCATCTTTTCCTTTCATTTACAGGTTTTTCCCCCAAGCTGAGCCCCAGTAAGATTAGACTTCTCTAAAGTGCTATTTAACTTTGTTATTTCATGAAAGAATTAGCTATGGGGTCTACCCACAGGATCTGCCCTAGGAACCACACTTTCAAGGTATCCAATATTTTGTTGTTGCTTTCTCTAGAGAAAAAGAATCAACCCCTTTAAATCCATAAACAGGCAAATCCATGAGCTGCAACAGAGGGAAAAAATTAACTCCTTAAATGTAACTATCAGGTTGTCAGCATTTGCACACCTCATTAAGCTTCTTCAATCATTACTGGCCAAAGTTTTTGAAATTCTAACTAATTTTTCTCTAGCAGCTTGAGGAGAGGAATATTTTTTAAATTGTTACTGAAAAACTCAATATGCCCTTTGAATTTCACAGCTTAACTCTTAATAACCACTGAAACCCCATTCCCAGTAAGTGCTACAGAACTTGTCTAATTTCATGGTGGGGGCAGCCTGGTCATCTATTTATAGGCTTGAGATGAACGTTTGCTGACATCCACATGGAAACAATTGGGAATGCAAAGTGGCTCATGCTGGGTCACAGACTGACACACATTTGTTAATCCCCAGTTCTGCCTTCACCTGAAATTGGAAAGAAATGGTGCTCACACCTCGGGCTCAGCACCTCCAGATATCACCTCGATTAGAGCTGATAAGACAGTTAAATAGTGAAGGCACTGTAAAAAAAAACCCTAATTAAGTTTAATTGTTGTGCAGGTTTAATCAATGTGGTTGGTAATTAAGTGCAAATTATGCACATAATATGTTACAGATGTGGAGCCCTGCTTTGGAGACATAGAGGCTATTATGGGATGTAGGAGGGGTTGTAGAGAGGGGAGGGAATTTGTTGCTCAAGTTGCAGTGGGGACTTTGGATACCTAAGAGTGAGGTTATAGATCTCTATATGCCAGAGCAGTTTTAGAGCTTGTCCTATCAAGAACCTTCTTTGTTGGGCTTTAAACCAGCAGAAGAAGTAACAAACTCAAGCCCTAAAATAGGGGATGTTGGTGAGATTTGAGATGGTTATTAGTTTTCTCAGAACTTGAGTAATTCTGTAAACACAATAAACTCGAGTTGAAAGAGTCATTCCATTCCAACCCTCTGGTTTTATATCTTCCCACATAACTTTCTTAAAAAAAAAAAAAATTCTGGATACAATTTCTCATGTTTAGTCTGAACTTAGAGGGGACTTTTGTTTCTTTGAAAGCTGAAATAAAATTAGGTTGGCTACTGTAAGGTTTAAGACACAAGGAAGAAGGTTGCTGGAATGGAATACCTTTCCCTCTATATGCTGCTGGCATCATATAAATAAATGAATCATACAAATGAATTACACGGATTCCAACCCAAACTGTTCTCTGATTCTATGAAATAATTAAATTGAATTTTTGAAAAAGTTTTTTGTATTTTTAAAAAAAGGGTTTATGTATTTTTCTTTTTGCATTCAGCCTGGAAAAGGTAAAAATCTTTCTGTTAGTAGGGTAAGTTATAATGAGGAAAAAGTTATGAGATGCTCTGAAAAAAAATCATTAAAATGTTTCATCAGTCTGATCATGATTCTGCATCAAACATCCCTCGAAGAGATGTTTATGATTGTGTGAGTGTGCACAGAGCTCACTCACTTTGAATTAGTCACCTCTTTCATTTTCAGCATTTGTGATTGCAAAGGGAAGGACTCTGAGTAGCAGTTGGGTAACAGGATAAAAGGATAATCCTTTTAATAAAACTGACTGATTTTCAATTTATTTGAAAAAAAATGCAGTTTTCTGTCTTACATTTGATCACCCAAAGTTTATCACTGACTGCATGTTCACAACTCTTGGAGAAAGTGAAGTTTGATAAATCCCAGTTTACAGGTGGGGGAAAGTGAGGCACAGAGGGAAAAAAATAGGTTCATTTTGGTTTCTCAGTAAGTGTACGATGGTATCAGCCTGACTCACCAAACTTCAGCCATCTGTTTATCCTCAACACTTTATTTCTTGCATTATTTTCTCCTCTTTTTACCTGAGCTAGGCCAAATGAGCAGGATACACACGTGACACTAATTCCATCGTTGGGCAGACTCGTGATTTTAAGCCTTCTGTCAAGCTCTATAAGACTTTTGGGCTGGAATATGAGGTGTGAACTAAAAGAACTATTAAAACAATTGGGGTCAGAACCTGCCCACTGGATACAAGAACTCCTGTGGACTTTAATGGGATTATTTGCGTGAATAAAAAGAGCAGGGGTACCCCATGGCTTCCTCATTTATTCCCAGCAAATGGAAGCCTGGTGTTATATGACCAGAAGAAAATGAAAAAGAGGTGGTTGGAGTGTGGTGGTTCTCCAGTGATTTTTGTAAGCAACTGAAATCTTGTTTAGTGACAAAAACCCCAAACACAATAATTTCCCAATTTTTAACAACCGTTCTCCCATTACTTTTAGTTTCTGAAAATTGAAGCATCTTCAGATTTATCCATATTTTCCCCTCTTTTGGTTTTTCTTCCTTCCTTGCAGAATGCAGCAACTAAATCATCTTAGCAGAAATACAAATTTTAGCCAAAAAATTCATTTGGGGGGGGAAAAAAGGCCCCTTTTTTTTCATTCCAAAGAAACCCTGGAAGGCACTCTGTTAGTGATAATAATTGGAATATCAGACAAAAGTTCAAGATGAAGCTGCTGCAGCCCAGCCCAGATAGGGCTGTGCAGATGCCCTCAGTAATTACCCCAGCCTGGGTAAGGAAAGGTCAGTGGGAATGGTATCCATGCCCTCCTCACTCCATAGGACAATGAGGTCCATATGTTGCCTTCACTCCTGAGCCGGTTGCAACTGGAAGAAGGTCAGCAACGCAGAATTATGGGGAGGAAAAGTGGGAAAGCGAGAAGAGGTTTTTCCAAAGGCCAAGAAGCAAGGCTTTCATTTTATATTCAATTTATCTTTTCGCCTCTGAAAAGGGCACAGAGGTTGGGAATTATGATGGAGTTTTTTAATTTTATTAATGACAGGCTTTGTGGTTGCTAAGGGAACTTGACCCAACCAAGGGGGAAAAAAAAACGGCCCAGCTCAGTATTATCAGGATTAATCTGCTGCCTTGAAATAGCTGGATCTTTCTCCACTGGCCTCACGAGTCCTTCCTGCCCTGCCTCTATCTCCACGACCACCTTGTTGACATGAGCCTACTGCTTAATCCTTGGGAGGAAACCTAACCCTTGGCCTCGGAGAGATGTCCCTGGGAGAGGGTGAGCAGAGTGCAGCCGTGCAGGAGGTGAAACCCCCCCGGAGTTCAGCCCTCCAGGCGCTCGCTCCCGTCAGACAATAAAGCCGCGAGACGTTAATTTAACGGGGGGCTTGATTACACCGTGATAGGGCCCTGCTGGTGGCTTCCAACTGCCCCCTTTATAGTATTAGTATTTATTACACCCCATATTATAAGGCACGGGGATTTGCTTCTGTAGGGCAGTTTGGCTGAGCAATGAAACATAATGTTTCTTTTATTGCTCAATAAACACTGTTCTCTCTTTCACTGCCGCTTTTTCAAGCCCGTTAAGCCTCTAACACAATAATCTTACAGCCCAGCGATGAGAGATCCCAGCCTGTAACCATTTTTGGTTACTTCTGAGGCCTCCTAGAGGCGAGATTCCCAGATAATTCTGTCGCTGGGGGTTTTGCAATCCATACCTACTTTTTTTTTTTTTTTTTCTGGAAAGGGTTTGGTCTTCGGGACAGTGACATTCAGTAGGATCTTCTCATCCTCCAGAAAGAGAGAAGAAACCTAATGTTGGTGTGAAGGACACGGCTGTAGAACCTCTGGTGGTATTTTGTTTTCCCATTCGTGTAAATTCACACGTGGGTTTGCATCCCATGATTCAACACACCTGGTCTGGCCCAGGGCAAAGTGCTGACAAGAAACCTCCAGGCATCTTCCACACTTCTCTGCCAGCAACCCCAAATCTTTTCCTGTGACATGCCCACCTCTGAGCTGTTTGCAACCTGGGGCTCTCCTCTGAGGAGACCAGTGTCTGTAGTACATTAATTGATAGTGTTATGAAGTGTTCAGCTGTCCCACCACGGGCAAGAACAAGATTTTCCAGTGTTGACTTCCCTTCTGCATTAATGTTTGGAAACTCAGTACATCAACACTCTGGACTCCCGCACTGGCCTCTCATCACCTTGTACGGCTCCTAATGTGCCAGCCCATTATCCCTCGTGCTGTAATGGGATACAGTGGTCACAAATACACCTCCTTGCAATAATATTGCATTCCCAGAAGTGAAATGGAACTATTTTAGACACTGGTTAGGCAGGGCACCTGATTAAAGGCTTAAAAAACCCCACTATAAAAGCTTTGAGGGCACAACCAAACATTGCAGACAAGGATGACAGTGATTTATACAACATTTTACAGGTTGCTTAGCTTAGAATGATGACTTTAAATTCAATTTCAAATTTTACACTCAACGCAGTGTTCAATTTTTTTTCTTAATTCTCAAAGAATCACAGATCTTTGGGTTAAATTGGGCCAAAATCTTGCACAGTTTTTGTGTTCAATATGATTTATTTATCATGAATTATGACAGCAGTCCACCAGAAACCCTCTTTCAAGCAAGTGGGTCTATCTCTGAAGTTCTCCTTGAAACATAATCTGTTTTTTCCTTCACACTGGACCATTCTAAGCCTCTCTCTCCCTCTTTATTTTTGTCTTCTTAAATAACTGCTCTTAATCATCCTTTTCCACATATTTGTAGATCACTTTAATGTCCCCATAGGTCAATGCCAGACATGACTACAGTTAGCAGTTGTAATCTTTTCCCTTTTTTTCAGTCCATGCAGTTATCCCAGCAGGAATCTCGTCCACATGGTTAAGCTTTATGGTGCTGTCCCTCTCTTCTGCTGAGTTTTTGTTTTAATTAAATAACAAAAGTACAATAAAATTACTATGCCATCTTCAGTGAAGGTCATGGCAATTTTCATACCTGCCATGATTCTGGCAGCTTCTTCTTTCCAAGAGATTATCAGGATATTGGATTTCTCTTTAAATGCAGATACACACATATCTATATAAAGCTCCATTGTCATGTTTAGCTATTTAAAATTATTTCTATGGTTTTCTACATTAAAAAAAGTTATATGGGGGGGAAAGCATGCAATCAATATTAGTATAATTCAGGAAGAAAGAAGATTTAAGTTTCCAGTAACATGTTTTCCTGCAGATACAAATAGTTTAAATTTAGAATTTCTTATTAATAAATAAGAGAATTACAGTTATTGTAGCAGCAGCTTCTCTGTTCATTTCTAAGATGGTTTAGTTCTGCACAGGAAATTTTGCTTTCAAAGTACAGGTGACCTCGCTTCTTTGATTTCTAAATATTCCAATGCTTCTTTAGGGGATGTTTATTCTCATTTTTTCCTCTGGGTAATTAGAAATAGTGGTTAGAATCCCTCTATGGATCTGACTGGAAACCCACAGAGATGGGGGGATGATATGCATTGACTTCCCCAGGTTTGAGAGAGCCCAAATTACCCTCAAGGTCTTCAGACAAGTGCACCAGCTTTAGTCCAAGCCCCAAATCACTTTTATACATAAATGGGACCTGAGAGCAGCAGCATCACAAACTCTCCTGCTCAGAGCTCTCCCCCCTCCACAGAATCACACATCTCTATTAAACACTTTGCCCTGCCAGCAAAGGGTTAATAAATACACATTTGGAAAAGAATCCCTTTGAATCAGGGCCTGAGAGGGAGCTCAAATATTTTCTCAATGGAGAGTTAGTGGAATTTTCTATAGATCTGGGGTGAAAGAAAAGTCTTCAGAAAGTCTCAGAAGAAAGATCCTTTGAAATGGCCCGACTCGTGTTATGATAAGCAGTTCGATAAGCCCACCCATGGTAAAGTTATTAGGAATTTATATCATATGGATCCCATTAACCTAAACGTTTGCTTTCAAAGAAAACTTCTCGGTACATGACTACCACTAAGTCCAAGCACTTCAGGTTTGGGGATTGTGTTTTTACAAATGAATCAAGGGTTATCCAATCAATTAGCTGAATTCCCTGTGTAATTGTGCTTTAAATGAATCACCTGGTACTAATGAGGCTGCTTACCCATTAAAAGAAAAAAAAAAAGAAAAAAAAAAAAGAAACCAGCACTGCCTTTAAGGGAAACACTTTTAAATCTGCGGAACAAAATATCACGCAGTCTACAGTTAATCTTTGGCACTCCCTGCCTTGGGATATACCCAAAGCAGGTAGATTTCAAAGATTAGGCAGAAGGATTTAGGTCATATGGCAGTCAAAATACCACTCAAGCTAGTTTTAATTAATTATTACAAGGCCATCTGAAATCATTACTGAGATCAAAGGCACGTTATTTAGGTGATAATAAAAATATAGGCTAAGAATAAGGTTGGAGCTTATTCTCCACAGGCAGGAAGCAGAGCAGGACCATGGAGGTGACAGATGGAAGAGGAGGAAGGAGCCAAATGACCAGTGCTGGTTACACAGAAGTTCCGCTTTAGAGCTTGGAAAAGAACCCAGTTATTTTAATCATCTCGCCTGCTACACTCTGCTGCACTTTGGAAGGGTTTAATACACAGGCTTTTGCCATGAAATAAATTATCTCTGTGTTAAATTATTGAACAATTTCGATGCATTATAACCCTTATAGAAGCATAAAGGATTCCAGACTACACGGGCTATTTGTCTGTCCCATAGCACGGAGCTATCGGTGGTTTAGTGAGGGATTTTATCATTAACTTATATTGTGGTTCTAAATTAATTCAGTTGAGCAAAAAGAGAAAGAGAGGGGGAAAAAAAAGCATTTAAGGCCGTGCTCTCCATGGTGGAGTCCACAGGCAGGAGGCTGCAGCAAATTATACGGAGCATATTTCTCCCGACCACAACTGGATTGAAACAATTTACTGGATGTGAGCCTTGAAAGACAGCAGGTCTGGGATGGGGGAACACCATCAGCCCTCCTTCCTCCCACCCAGCAAACACTTGATTTTCCTGTTGGGAAACGGTCAACAGCTTGTCCCGCTCGCCTTTGTCGCGGCATGATGGGATGTAACGTCGGGACCTTCAAATCCCATTATGAAGCATATTGTTGGAATTATTGCTGGGCTATTTTTGGTTCATTCAGGGGTCAGTGCCCTTCCGTGAGCAGGGAGTTATTAGATACTCCCCTGGACAAACAAAGAGATAATTACTCAGCAAAATAGAAGAAGGCGCTTAGAAGTTGGCAAACCTGAGAGTATTCTTGTTCTAATTTAGGGAAACTTCTGATGCTTGGAGCTGGGATTTCTGGCCTGTAGAAAGAGCCTGATCAAACTCTCCCCAACTGTTTTCAGTGAAGTGGAAAAAAATGAGAAACACGCAAGAAGTGCCTACTTTTGATCACCAATTTGTTTTGATCTCATAAATTATGTCTGAAATGAGGCATGGACTGGAAAGTGTGAGTGTGTTTTCTCTCGGTCTGGGAGCTTCTTGTTTTGAGAGAAGGAGCCCTGTGCCTCCACCTTCATCAAATACCTTTTTCATTCCACCTCTGCTTTCTAAGAAGTAGGCTTCTCTTGCCATTTATCAGAGGTGTCATGAGCATAGGAAGGAGAAGCAATGCACACCTCCCTTTTCTTTCTCCTCTGGGACTTCCTCAGCCTAAAGCTCATGTTTAGCTCCAAAGAGACCTGAAAATGTTCCAGTCTATGGAGCAGGTTGACCTGCAACCTAATCTCATCCCAACTGTCATAACACTGTGTTAGCCATGCACAGCTAATAAATCACAATAATGCTGAGTTAATGGAGCGGGCTTTGACAGTGCCAGGATTAGAAGGGCACACAATAAACAAAGAGTGTCTGAGTGCAGAGGTACAGCAGAGCAGTGAAAAATCACCAAGTGATGCTACAAATCTTGTGCTGGTATTTCCAAGGGCCTCTGCTGTAGTCAGTGCTTAGGGGGGAGCTCAGCTCCTTCACAGGGTCCCTCTTTTCTGACAGACCATAAGACAAGGCATGAGAAGAGGTTTGGTGTAGGAGCTCAGCCTGGTGTAACCTACAGCTGAAGAGACAGGTCAGACTGTCTGGAAGGGTGTAAAAGGAGGCTGGTGAATTATCTTGCCTCAAACAGTGATTTTCTCCTCTAGCAATAGGAATCCTCACTGATAAGTCTGGGAATTCACAGCTTTATAGGGAGAAGCACAGTCTGTCCATCTGAGAAAAAACACTGCCCTAAAAATGCCACCAGGTTCAATTTAAATAGATATAAGGAGAAATATAAGGAGGAAAAAAATCACACCGGAAAAAAATGTTCATTTGTTAAAGGTTTCAGGATGACTTAGAGAACAGACATGCCCAAAGAATATTCCCTGTAACTTCTACAATTTCCAAAGCAAATGATAAGTAGAAAAGCTGTGGAGGAACTTACTGTCTTTTTACAAATATGCTTTTGGCACAGAACTGTGCATCTCTTAGATCCTGAAATAGATTTTAACACTGTTTTCTTAACCCTGGCATGGGAAAGAGTGGATTTTTCAACCTTTGTTAATGATGGACAAGCCTGAAGACTTTTGATAATTTACTTCACAATGGGTAAATAGCCAAAGTCACCTTATCTGAACCAGCCAGGATCATTTGGTCTGAATAAAGAACCTGGAAGTCTCATGAGAACAGGACTTCTTACAAGATTTCCATTATTTCCTCTTTCCAGTAGGAAAAGTGACACAAAGAGGATATCCTATCTTTCTGTATTTCAGCACCCCTGCTTCTCCTCAGGGCTGGAACCAAGAAGCTGCACAATCATGTGAAACTGGAGATTGGGAATAATTTCCCTGACCTTTTTGGAAAGATTAAATATGACTGTAGGTTTATCTGCATGAACACATAGTGATAAAGAAACAACATTTCTTTGCTTCCTTTTCTTCTGTTAAGTCTGTTAATTTTAGTGGTGTTATTTCTTCATTTACATATTTTGTTAAAAGATTCCCCTTTATTACCCTCTATTCTTTAGCAATATTTTTGCTGGTAGAACTGGGGAGTTCTCCTCTTAGAAGAGAAGAAACCTTAATTCATCTTGGAGTCACCCAGAGACCCAAGAAGGAACTTGAATTACAAATTGAAAGAATAAATGATCAACTCAGAGGAAATAATCTTAAATCCAAGCTTCCAAACATGAACTTTCAGAATTGCTAGAAATTTGCTGCAAACCCTTAAAACAGTACAAGACCAGACTAATAATATGGAAACACACCATTTGTAGAGGTCTGGGTGAAAAAAACCCAGAGAACCTGATGGTAGCAAAAGTGTGAATATCCAGACAATGATGGGACTTTACAATTTAAATTCTATGTGTGCAGGGAAAAAAGAAGGAAAGGAAGCTAAAAAAAAAAACAAAGGAAAAGAAGGGCCATGATCCATGCTGATGGCTGCATTTTTGTTATTAGCTGTGGCCCTGTCCCAGCCAGGAACATATCATATGCAGAAATCAAAACTAACCATTGAGCAATACTTTGGGACACTGGGGGTGGAAATCTCCACATTTGGGTTTGCTCCAAGAATGGTGTGATGTGGATCCACCCACACTCCAGTGCCTCCAACAAGATCTGTTGGCTGGGCTTTTGCTTATGGTACCTGGAAATGTGACCCTAATGAGCAACTTTCTGTCCCTTCTTTGGTCTTTGGGATCTTGCTCTTTGACCTGTCATAAACGTGGGTATCTGCCCCAGTTCCTGCAAGGAGTTGTTCCTGCAATGCAACAGCTGCAAAGATTTATAAACTTCTCTGCTTCAGGCAAATTGGTAAATGTCTATTTTCAGCTAATTCTTAATTTTGGTTTGGGGGGTTTTTATGTGTGGAACTGCTGGTGGCTAAGCCCCTGGATTGCCTTGGGATTTTTCCACACCCATGTAACATCTGCCTCTTCCTAGATCAAAACAGACATGCAAATCAACTCCTGAATATTTGTGGATGTTGTGTTTTCTTGCAGACTCACTTCAGCTCCTTGCAGATCCAGACAGATCCCAGCTGGGCTTTTTAGCCCAGCACAGCTCTGCCTCCACCCAGAGACAATCAAGCCTCAGGCAGTAAATCCCAAAGGCTTCAGCCTCTCTGGTATTCCATCTCCTGGTACCTTCTCTCATCCATCCAATGCTTGAAAACCTGGTGAGTTCATTGCCCATTTTATGAGCTATTGAGTGGAGTGAACGTGTGACTTAACTGTAATTGAGTTTTAACTGCTGGAAAAATATCTTGTTTCTGCTTGGGTACTGAGTTTATTGGTTTCTCAAATTTTTATCAGTTCTTTATGTGTGCCTACACTATGTAGGTCTGGTGACTAAGAAATGGGAGAGGACACTGTGAATTAGGAACCGTAAAAGGGGAGGAAATGTAAATTAGTGACCTTCTCTTCTTCCATAAATAAATATTTATTACTCCACCAATAAGTTATCCTGCTTCAGCCTTGTACAAACACCGTCTGCAGCAGAGGTAATGTTGATTTTAAGCAATGTGCCCTCAGATGCAGAGTCCTGTTTCTCACTGCCTGCAATGGGAGTTAGTGCAGCTCGGCTCCTCATAGATTTAAGACTCTGACGCTTGAAATCTATGTCCAGGTGCTTTCCAGGCAACTGGGAAACTACTTTATGCATTTCCGTTTACATGGCATCTCCTGAAGCATTAATCTTTGCAATTGCTGCTATCGAAAATTTATCTGAGCTACTGAAGGAATAGTGGCTCAAATTCTTCAAATCTTGTTCCCTCAGCACATTTATTTAGGAGATCCCTTCAGGCTGTCCCTCTTCTTTCCTGAGGTTGTTTCAAAGCAAAGTGAAATGAGGACTCTTCTCCTGTTGACACTACAAGTTTGGCTGCGAAGAAGGATGTTATTTCTGCGAGAGCTGGAGTTTCCGAAGGCAGCGAGTTGAGTTTGTTTATTACCCCGTTTCAAAGCCTGCACTGTCCTGTGGCTCCACATCATCAGGGCAGCTTTAATGCCTGACAAAAGTGTGGAGGAAAACCCCGTTGAGCACGGGGTGTTACAACCTTCTGCAGAGGAGTGGCCAACCCTCTCAGCCTCCCCGTGCTCTCCTGCCAGACCACGCAGCGCTGAGATGCTGAAATATGTTCTTTCCTGGCAGCGCTCAGGAACGGCCAATTTAGTGGGAGAAGGAAGTTGGCAGAGCTCTGTCCGTAAAGACTTTGAAATATTCTGATTTTTATCAGAAATGACAACAACAAAAAGAGTATAAGCCAAGGGTGTTCCAAAAGCTACGCTCGTCTCCTGCCTCCCTCTACTCTCACCGACGTCATGGAGAGAATTTCCTTAAGTTTTCACCAGGAGACTCTATAGACGAGTTTGACTCAGTTCCTGCAGTGTCTTGGGTCCTTATGTTTCTAAGGAAAAAAGTGTGTTTTGAGTAAATTATTGACAAAGCAAAAGTGTGACTCTTCTGAGGTCGTTTCAGTGCATGAGGCCACATTCTTCCTCGCAGAACTGGTGAAAGTAAACAACATTATTATAGATTTTGGTCATGCCCTGGCATCAGTAAGTGCAGTTTCTGTGTTTGCCATATGCTCTCACTGAACTGGAACAGCACTGCATACACAGGGAAATTGTTTAAAGAGCCAGTTCAGCCTCAGAACTCGCTGTCAAAATTATGAGGTACATGATTCGTCCTGCGAACCACAAGAGCGTTTTTGTTTGTCAAGTGAAATAATGTGTAATTTGGTAGATCATTTAGGAAACCTTTTTAGTTGTTGTTTGGGCTTTTTTCCCCCCCCTTTTTTTTTTTTTTTCCTTTTTTTTTTTTTTCAGTATCCCACCACAGGCCTGGAGATTGGAGCATGGGATTAATGGAGAGGATCCTGCATCTCCCTGGGACGACAGCGACTCGATGTGAGATTGGAGACAGAGGAGGCAGAAGCCAAGACTTTTAAACTCTGCTCTCAGAAGGCGACTTGCTGAGCCAAATAAAGAGACGAGGGAAAATTGACACCCCACAAGACATGGACAATTGTTGCCACCGGCTGGGAGGCCTTAAATTACAACCCCATTTTGTATATCCAAAAGCTTACACTTTCTATTTATACATCCCACTTCTTCTGTGCACCAAAAGTTGGATTTGGCAAATGCAGCTATTCCCTGCAGGCATATGGGTGAGGTTTGCTGCAGAGAAAATAAACTTGATTGTTGAAAACCTGTGTTTGCAATTACTCTGAGTTTCAATATTCTGAGGTCAAAATAGATCCTTTTAAAAATCATAATGCTTTGAAACAGATTCGTTTTCTTTCTGAAATTGTTATTGGATTAAAAGGAAATACTGAAACGTTTTTGGTAAGCAAGTCATAGCAAAACCCTTCAATAGAAATTATGAAAATGTGGAAAGAAATAAAATATATAAAGTTTTTTTGGGGTAAAGACCATTTCTGTTAAAAATAATTAGTTCTAAAAATTACAACCAGCTACACTGAGCAGACCAGGTTTTCAATACATCTTTTGGGAGGTTATTCCATGATCTGAAAGATCTTTGCTCGGCAAAGGGGCAGGTATAAATAATAAAAAACATTTTCTTCAGGGACTTCGGTGGACTAGAGGAGAATCTGAGTTCATAAATATTGTCATAGAAAACTGTGGGACTCTCTTTGGACAAAAAGCCAGATTTTGCAGTGTGTTTAATATGCCTTATTTTCCTTAGGAGTGAGGAACAGAGACTAGCATTTAAAAATAAATTAAAGGTCCCAGCCAAGACTGAGCCCAGGAGGTCTCCTAAGTTGGGAATAATGCTGAAGTTCTAAAGCAATCATTCAGGGGGATGAATTATTTTTAATCATTTATTTGCTATTTGTATTTCAATGTTGTCTACAGAGTGTGTCAGCACAGCTTCTGCCTTGGATGACCAACTTGAGGTGAATTTTTTATAGAGAAAGAGTAAAAAAATCAGAACTTCGGGAGCAGGAATAAAATGCAGATCTAGAAAAAGGATTATAAGCAATTATTTAGATCCTTGAGATACAGCAACACACTGAAAAAGAGCTTCAACAGGACTGAGAGTTGGAGCCGTTCTCCTCCACCTCGGACTGGAGCTACATCTGGCACTTCACCCTCGTAAGAAAACAGTGAGGGGCTTGTTTCAAGGAAGGTGCAAGGAGGGCAGCCAGAACTGCTCTGCATGCTCCTTGCCTTGAAATATTCCTTCACTGCATGCCCACTTGAAGGCCCCTTTATGCTGAGGAAACTTAGTGTAAATAGGAATCAGGCTCAAAGAGCCTGGAAAGTCATAGCACGAGAGTTCAAACCTTTTCAGTTCAAACCCTTTCAGATCAGAGCAGCTTCTAAACCTACAGCCAGGTTTCACTCCACCATACACGGTGTGCTCATTAAGGCTGGCTGATGAACTCTACTAATTACCTTATGCTTGGGGCTGCCATGTTATGGATGGCGAGAACACCAGGGGTGTGTTTTTGGAGGAGAGGAGGGGGCGTCTCTTAGTTCTCTTCAATTCCTTGGAAAGAAAAAGCTTTTATTTTTTTTTTTATTATTTTTTTTAACCTTAAAGTGTTACTTGTAAATGGAGGCCAGAATTTAATTTCAGATAGTGTTACTCCACCTTGTGCAAGTGATTTCTCTTGACACTGCACTGACTACCCGTGCACAAAAAGCCCTTTATGACTTACACGCCAAAGAGCCTGAAGTATTTTTTGCCTCTCCAAAAATGACATTTCATTCCCCCCCTCCTTTTTTTTTTTTTTTTTTTTTTATCACCTGAACACTGGCCTTAAAACCACAGCACGCAAAGGCCCCATGTGAAGTAGGGAAAGGCATTCAGCATCTGCTTATATCCCCAAACTGAAGCACCAGTGTGCCTAAAAAAGCTTGTATTTAAAGGCATTGCAGCTGCATCAGCTCATATTTCATCCAGCCACCAATTTCCTTTTCCCCCTGACAAACAGGCCTCAGAAAGAACCCAGGCCAGAAATTCTCCACGTTAGCGAAACATTTCCTCTTTCCCGTTCTCCCTTCCATTAACATTATTACGCTGCTCCTGGGAAAAGATGACTTTTCCAATCCAGGCAGCATATTTCTCTCTTTTCTTTTCTTTCTGTCTGTTTTCTCCTTCTCCAGGCCAGAGGTAAGGGAAGAACTGGGGTGGGGATAACAAGGGAGAAGAGATATTGGGGTGAAAGCAAACAGAATGTTTCTTCAGGAAGGAGACCCTAAAATCTGCCTCCTTTTTGCATATGAATGCTGAGGGATGGCAACTCCTGACTCTCCCCTCCACTGGGTGTAGGATACAAAGAAGGAGAAAAACACCATGTGGGTGACAACATTTGTTGAGGCTCAGGTGCTCAAATACAAGGTTGGTGACAACATTCACCAAAGGTCAGGTGCTCCCTCTGGGATAAAGAGCTGCTTAAAGCCCATTTGGCTGATCCAGGGGTTAAACTCATCCCAGACCTGGCTTAAGCCAAGTTACAGCTGGTTAACAAGTCAATATTTACAGTTGTCAGGACATTATACTTGTCTCTAGATGTCCAGCTGCCTTCATGGTCTGTGCAATCCCATTTCTGCATGTCCCACCTCCACTAAAGGTCTCCATCCTCCCACCTTGCAGGATCAACCCTTTAACTCACACATCTTTACTGCCTGGCTTATATCAGGGCTGTAGCAAATGGATTCAACCTAAAACCAGCTCTGGTACAAAAAGGAGTGATTATCCAGGGTACCAGGAGGGTTGTACTCGTATCGAGTCTGATTTTACCATGTGCATGTTCACTTCAGCCTGCTTTTATTTTTCTTCTCCTTCAAAAAATGGAAGGCAGGGTCCCAGAGGACAGAAAACATCTCGCTGAAATTAGTGGCAAAGGACAACCAGGTCATAATTCCTCACCGCAGAGCAAGCGTGTCGTGACTGAACCATAAACTTTCTGTTATGCCCATAAAAAAGGTGAAACAGCAGCATCTGCTCCCTCAAAATACCCTCTGGCACTATTTTAAAGTCACTTTCCCCTGTTCTAAGGTAACTAACTCAGGAAATCCATTCTTGAGGCAGCTCTTATAAGTTCTAACAGGGAATTGCTTCTTCTTTCTCATTGTGCCTGAAAAGCCATAAAATAATTTGGGTTTCTCGTGTTTGGTTTTTTGAGAAGTCAACTCAAAAAGCAGGGAGATTTCATGAAAAAGTGAAGGGAGCAATTTTCCAGTAAAAGAATAGGCTTGACAGGAAATTTTGTGCAGGTATTAGTTGCTTAATCATGTACCCGTGGCTGAATCAGGTATTTTGGATAATCAGATTTTATGTCGTGTTTTAGCAGTTCTTGGCAATAAGTACTAACACCTCAGAAATGGATTAAAAACTGTAATTTCAAAGAGTCCAGAAATGGTTCCTTTCAGGAGATCAGACAGAGCAAATTTCCTTTCTGTTGTTCTCTTCCACTTTGACTTTGTAATTCTGTTCTAAATAAACCTTCTGCCTAAGTTGTTGTTTATGGTGACAAAGGCAAATCATGCCAAGTCAGACTCCTGCGCCTTTTTCCTTCAGGATTACCAAAAAGGGGCAGTTTCTCTAACCACTCTGTGTTCCTCTTCTTTTTTGTATTTTGTGTTTTCTTACTCACATTGCTATTTTTGCTTTTCCCTCCGGGTTGGGAGCTTTGTGCAGACAGACCCTTCCCTCGGGAATGGTTTTGGTTTCAACAAATTGCCATTCTGTGACACCCTGCCAAAGAGGTACCTTGGAAAATTCCCAACCACCCCAGTCTGTTCTCTGGAGCACATTTCACTTCCAAATCCCTGGATAGTTATGGAGCAAACCATCCTAGGGCATCTCCACTCCAGGGCATCCCCTCTGCAAGGGAGCCTGGCCCCACCTTACAGGGAGGCAATTAATATCCAAGGGGATCCTTCTGGAGGTGACACTCAGCCTCAGTTTTAAGCTGAAGAGGGGGTTATCCAGCATTTTTGACAATGATATTGTGTCTGGGTTTGATTTAGAGCTCGTCGCTGTGTCACACTTTAAAACATTTAAATTATTCCTATTTTGTAGGGTTTGAAAAGATCAGTTTTCTGGTTTTGAAGGTTAAGTGCAGGCAACCCACTCAATTTTTTGGCTTTAGCATCTTCAGATAGAGAATCCTGTTACATTTAACAGTGCTAGCAGAAATAAGAAATAACAAACTTTGGAAAAGAAACATAAAAGTATTGGTAATGCCAACTTTTTTTCCTAAAAATATTAGTTTTCCATGAGTGTTTATCAATTCTAACATCAGTGAAAAAGATAAGATGAACTTGCATATTTTTTTTCACTAGGTGTAAAAATAACTCTGTAAAGTGCAGAAGATACATAATAAGAAGCAAAAGCATGGACTGATTTAGAACAACCCAGGTTAATTCTTTGGCTGCATATTATGCATCTCTAAATGTTTGATTCTGCTCAGCTCCCCTGAACGTGATTTTTAATTTTTCTCTCTTTAAATTTACCCCCGGAACGACTCACACAAAAATTTTGACCGTTGTTTTGACTGATTTCAATTTTTTCCTCCCCTTCTCTTCCCCAACGTGGTTTCTATGAGCTCTAAGGAACACAAAAATAATAAAACCAATATTCAAGCTATGCCTGGAGAAGTTTTATTTCGGTTCTACTTCCACCAGTGTCAAAATACCGTTCTTAGCAGCCCTGGCTCCCCGTCACGTGGTTGGAGATTTTTGTTTCATGCCTTTCTGGTTAGAGATGTCTTGCTTGAGAATTTTATTTCGTGCGTGTCATAGAACAAGTATGTTTTTTATGACATTTATGAATGTGACCAGTCTGGGAACATGCTGTCTGTCTGCTCGGGTGTAAGCCAAAATTGAAGTCATTGTAACTAGAATTTCCAATTTTGGGGAGAGCTGATCTGTCAGCTGGGGGTCAATAGGTTGGCAGAGTCATCTTTTACAGCATCAGAAGGTGATTTCTGCCTGAGAGGAATTGTCAGGGTGAGGGTTTGATTAGCTGAGATATTAATCAGAATGGTTCTTTCTACCTTCCCCTGCCTTTCTTTTTTGCTATAAAATTTATATTAACTGCAGTATTAAATAAAAAATGCATTTAGATCCTGAATGCCTGTTACACAAACCAGTTTTGTCCTGAAGTGCAAGAATCAAGCTTGTAGCATCAAAATAGCAAAGAATTTCAGTTTTCTGTGGCATTAAACCTGCCTCTCTTATTTCAGCCCCTCCAACTCTGAAACTCATGATTGAGAGCTGTTAACTCCCAGCGATAGCTCCTGGCAAGCAGGGCTTGAGGTTTTTTTAATATTTTATTTTAATTATTTTTAGTTTATAGCTCAGCAACTCGCCTGACCCAGGGGAACACTTAAACTAAATTTGATAGATGTCAAGTTAGGAAAAATAAAGACAGCAGTGTTCTTTCTGCCTGCAGTTACAAATGTTTGCTGGAGACTTTTCTGACAGAATTAAGCAGAGCAGAGACCTGGGGAGAGCAGAGAGGGACCGTCGCTGAGGTCACCTTGGCTGATGTTCTCCAGAGCCTGGAAGGGGAGGAGGACCAGGACACCCACCAGTAGCAGTTGCTCCTAAACTCCATATACAGCGGGTTTTCTCTTTTTTTCCCCTTTTCCCTGAGTCTTGATGTGTCTTGCATCAACTGGAGGAGCTAAAAAGAGAGTGCTTGTTTTTTCAGCTGACATTTGGAGCTGCGGAGACCTCTGAGATGCCCCATAGATGGGCTGAAAAACCCCCAAGAAAAACAAAAAGATGGAGCTTAACGAGCTGCAAAGGAGTGAGGAAATGCTCCAGGAAACGATGCAAAAGCCTGCTTTTGACGCTTTACCCCAAACCCAAATATCAGAAACATCCTAAAAAAATTTTTTAAAAGTAGATCTACTGTTTTCCAGTCCATTTTTTTTCCCTTGCAATCGAAAATATATGAAGATACTGTAAAACAGACTGATGCAATCGGTGAGAAAGAGAGAAAAATTAAACTCCCCAAAGTTCTATAGGAATTATTCAGAGGGGAAAAATGTTGCATCTCTCCAGTATAATATACTGGCAAACTGCATCAGGGAAAAGGAATGGGCTCTCCAGTTTTTTGCCATTAGATCATGGGCTCCAATCATGCCCAGGAATTTAATCCAAAACTCAGTGAAATCAGCAGGAGTCTCATTACTGGGGATCAATACTCAGGTACACAAGAAAGGACAAACAGAAATTGTTAGGAAAAAAATATTGAGCATTCATGTGCTGTTTTGAACATGTTCAGTTTTTCCTTTACACTGAAATAAGGGGAGAGATTTCTTAATGGTCTGAGCTTTCTATAATTCTTTTAAATATTTGGATTTGTGTGCTTATATTCTTTCATTTATATTCTATCAGTGCAAAAGAAGGGGAGGTACAGGTTGGGTATGAATAAAGCACACACACCAAGAATTGGGTTATGTTTGAAGGTCCCAAACCCTTTTATTACTGCTACTTTAATAATGAAAAAGAATCTAAATTATATCTACAGATGTGAATAATTTTTCCCACTCTAAAAAAAAGGCTGACAAAGAAATGCTGCAGAAATTGATATTGTATGAAAGTTCTTCATGGATCATGTGATATCAGCTGATTCCAGCTCAATCTGGGGAATTTTCTGAGTGAAATAGGATTGCCAAAGGGGTGTCCAATGCACAAGGCTCAACATAAAAATGCCCTGAATCCTACAACTTTCCAAGCATAAAACCTGAACTAGATTTCCCTGCTGGAGATGTCCTTTCCGCTGTTGGAATCAAGGGTGGTACTACTTGCTCATGATTTAAAGTGTTTTCACTGTCTATTTTCCAGTATTAATAATTAATTTCAAGGTAAATCCTTTACTGGGTGGACAGGTATTTTTATAACACGTTAAGGAACATTTACTTAAGGTGAAGCACAAGCTGATTTATTTCTATAACCATGGAGGGCAAGAGTATTCCCTCCATATTTTTCTTCCCAGCTTTCAGAAAAATAAATCAGCACACACACACACACACATATATATGTATATATTTGCAATACTTGGTAACCAAAAAAAAAAAAAAGCAGAGGTCATCTGAATTATTTCATGATCAGGCGGGTAAAGTGGTTTAGCAGATTATGAAGCCCCATTGCTGCCAAATTGCTCAGTGATGATAATTATTTGCTTCTGTTCTTTAATTCTGGGTGGGCAACGCTGCTTTTCTTCTGTCCTCTGGAAAAAAAAAAAAAAAAAAAAAAGAAAAAAGCAGGATGGCTCTCCCTATGGTTTTTGGCTTAACTGCACACATCTGGGTTTTGTATCAAAAGAAATAAATATCAGCCCTAATTAATCCTCTGAGGCTGCTGGGTATGAACTCCTGAGCAACACAGGCTTTAATTACGGCTTCAACCAGGGATGGAGTTGGTTGGGGAAGGCTGACTGTTGATTTAATGCACTATATCATGTCCAAAAGGATCTGGAACAACACTGATTTACATCAGCTGAATATTTGGCTCATTTGAGACTCCCTTGGGAAGGAGAGGGGGGGATACCTATATCCATACACTCCCTCCCTGAGTTGTTCAGATGTGGTGTGCAGCAAACTCTATTGCAAAATGTTTGTGAAATCCACTTTGCTGAGTTCAGATGTTGAAGTTGTTTAATTGGGAAAAAAATACTCTGATACTGAAAAAAACCCTGCAAGTATTATGATCATATATCCATATATTCTCTCAAAGAATATGAACTCCTTGATTTACTGGTCCTTTGTAAAATGTTATTGGGAATGATTCAACCACAAGGTAAATTTCCTGTATTTCAAACAAAGAAGTACTTGGATAGGAATACTCTGATTACTTTTACATGTTTACTAATTCAGCTAATTCAAAGATAGAGTTGAGGGATTTAGTTGAAAAGCAATAAAACTTGTTGAGAATAGGGTTTGTTGCATGTCTTACAATTCAAAACCTGTCTGTCTGTGTCTCTTGTACTCCCTCATTTTTTTTTTAAAGAAGATTTTAAAACCATTTTGTTTGCAAATATATGAGTGAATTCAGAGCAAGTCAAAGTAAAGAGACTGTTCCCACTGGCCTCAGTACAGCCAGGCTTTGTGCAAACTTCCCTCCCTTCCAGTGCACCTCAGGTCTAACTTGCAGAAAACCTTGTTATTCTAATCCTGGGTTTATCTACCAAAGGGCTGCCAATGTACTAAATTGTGTGGCTGATTTTTGTAAAGAGTGCTGATCAGACTCACTAATATTATACTTATTTTCCCTCCCAACCAAAGCCCAAACTGGAACTGTGATGCCTAGGAGTTCAAACCTGGTGTATTAATCCCCTGCAAAACTCCTCCTGCTTCCCCACGATGCCATCTGAAGTCATCCCTGTGAATCCAGGCTGGTTTTGTTGTGCTAGGCAGAGGTGTGTTTACATGACTATCCATCTATTGCAGGATATTATTTTTCCAGTGGAGAGTATTTCAAATATTGCCAACGAAGGTTATAGTTTTCTGCCTTTTTATTATTATTATTATTATTATTATTATTATTATTACTGGTGTTACTGAAAGTAAAAAGGAAAGAAATAAAACCATACCAGAAAAATCTATAGTAAAATCAGAAAAGCAGGGAAAATTGAGAATTTAGAGTCATGGAATCATTTAGATTGGAAAAGACCTCTATGATCACTGAGTCCAACCATTAACTCAACACTGGCAAGGCCACCACTAAACCATGTCCCCAACATCTACATGCAATAAATACCTCCAGGGATGGTGACCAAAGCAGTGCCCTGGACAGCCTGTTCCAATGCTTGATAAGCCTTTCAGTGAAGAAATTTTCCCTAATATCCAATCTATACCTCTCCTGGCACAACTTGAGGCTGTTCCCACTTGTTACTCAGGAGAAGAGATCAAATTCTACCTCACTGCAACGTCTTAAAGAGGAAGCTGTTGTTGACATTTGCTCTGCCACATGATGGCCTTGATGGGTGCACAGTTTGTAGGCAGAAATCTTTAATTACATACAACATTTTCTGAAATTCCTTGCATTGTTCCTTAATTTCACACACTTTTACACAGATGTGTCATATGAAGACAAAGCAAGGGAATCCTGAAATAAATAATATCATTCAAATTAATGTTGATGTACAGCCTTGATTCCTGAAAGTATTTGATAAACACTAAGGGCCAGATTAGTTGGTATAATAGCAAGAAATCAATGGCATAATAACCTGATTTAATCCTAGAAATCTTGCACAGTCACTGCTTCTTTGTGCCCAGTCTGTACATGCTCCTTATGGGCAATCCAAGATCTGCCATTAGCTCGGATTTTTTTCAAATCCTTTAATAAAAGGAAGAAGTAGAATCACAGTTAACTAAACAACAAACCCTGCTATTCTTGGGCAACCAAAGCCCTCTTGAAAGCAAAGGAATGGCTGCAGAAAGGTCATTGCCAGGAAGTATTCAAACACCATTAATCCTCCTCTATCTCCTCACTGCTGATAAGACTCTCTTTAGACCCTGAAGTCAAGTTCCTCTTACCCTGATATGTTCAAGTGGTCACTGTCGTGCTCCTGTTATCCATGTCTGGATGGAGGGTTGAGTTTCTCTCCCAGTTTTTCCTTTCACTTCAGTAGCTCTGTAGCCAGGACAACGTGGCCTCATCAGTTTTACTCTTCTCCTTTAATATGAGTGTGCAACATCCATATTTGTATTTAAATGTTCGCTCTACATTTACCAATGATATAGAAGTACCTGGTTTGGGCACGTGCAGAGAACACAAAATTATCTCCGGACCTCCCTCCTCTGTGAATGGCTCCACTAATTTTGTTTTAACTTCATTCACACCTAGAAATTCATAGCTAGAGATGTGTGTTTGGACACTGGGGCAAAAGGTACCCAAGACTGAGACACTTAATTTGAGAATATTCGTCTGACTTGTTTCTCCAGCTGTTTATGGGATCATGCACCCAAGATAAAAGTTAATAATATGGGTCCTGCAGTAGTTCATTCCACCTGCTCTTTGTCATTTTGCTGAGCTAAATGGAAACCTTTCAGCTCCCTTACAACAGTAACTGAGCACCTTATTGCTTCTAAGCATGTATTTTACTGAACAGAGAGATTAAATGACCCTGTTTCACAGGTGGAGAAGTGGGAGATAACAGAGAGGGAATTCAGCTCAAACATACCCTTTTAAATGAATTATCAACGCACAGCACAAGTACTACTGCATGTAGAAGCACAACCAAAATACTTTGTTTCATGAAGTCACCGATCTTCCGAATGAATTTTGATCCTCTGTTTACACTTGCTCTTTATTTTTGAAAAGAACCCTGAAAGACAAAAACAAAATCTTGAGAACCTTCATGTAATAAAGGAACAATTGAGCTTTGGCTCATATGGGAAAAAGTTGTTTAGTGCAGTGAAATATCCATCAGACTTTGCATTTCTCCGAGCTACTTAAACAACTCAGAAAACCCACCTGATTAGGCACTTTGCATATAAAACAAGATCTTGTTTGTTAAAATAGGCTTTAAACGTCAAATTACAGTTGCATGACTCAGAATTGTACACAAATAAATAACTGGCTGCATACTTGGAACAAATTCTCTTTTATTGTGCAATTAATATTGCTGATGCTGCTATTTAAAATGTGAATGAATTTGTCCTTCGTGTAACTGCTAGTGACGGGGAGAGCAGCACTGGAAACATTTGCTGGGTTGTCATTTTGGCGGGGGGCAAAAGCTGGGATGCAAGAGACTGGTGGAATGCTGTGCACCCTTGGAACCGATCTGACAGGATTGTAAGTGCTAAATTCTGCCAGCAGACACGACCACAGGGCCAATTTCATCACGTTTATTCAGCAAGCAAATATGTAGTTAAGGTGGGACTGATTGTGATCTAATTCTTCTGAGAGAGACTTGCAAAATTCTTGCCAAAAGAAGCAACAAGAGGTATTGTTATCACTGAGAGCTGGTCAATCTTTGGACGGTTGTGCAAGGATCACCTTCTCGAGTGAACACACAAACCAGGTGGGTGCTTCCCCCAGGGTCCCTCTTTGACAACTCTCAGGCACAATCTGAAGCTCAAAGACGTGTTTAATCATTTGCTTGAAGTTGAACAAGTGTTTAAATAATTTTCTGCATATAGAAGCATAAATGATGGTTCCACTCCCTGCCATGGGCAGGGACATCTTCCAGATTGCTCCAAGCCCCATCCAGCCTGGCCTTGGACACTTCCAGGGATGAGGCATCCACAGCTGCTCTGGGCAACCTGTGCCAGGGCCTCACCACCCTCACAGCCCAGAATTCCTTCTCAGTGTCCCACCTAACCCTGCCCTCTGGCAGTGGGAAGCCATTCCTCCTTGTCCTGTCCCTCCAGGCCCTTGTCCCAAGTCCCTCTCCAAAAGCTCTCTTGAAGCCCCTTCAGGCACTGAAGAGGCTCTAAGGTCTCCCTGGAGCTTTCTCTTCTCCAGGCTGGACACACCCATCTCTCCCAGCCTGGCTCCAGAGCAGAGGTGCTCCAGCCCTTGGAGCATCTTCGTGGCCTTCTCTGAAGTGGCTCCAGCAGCTTCATGTCCTTTTTATGCTGGGGGCCCCAGAGCTGGAGGCAGCACTGCAGTTGGGGTCTCATCAGAATGAGGTAGAGAGGGAGAATCCCCTCCCTTGGTCTGCTGGTCACAATTCTTTTGGATGCAGTCCAGGATATTGTTTGACTTTCTGGGCTGCAAGTGCACGTTGCTGGGTCATGTTGATCTCCTCATCAACCAGATCAAAAAAAGTCAGGCTGCACTTCCAGTGTTTCTGGAGGAATTATGCAGGAAATTAACTGATGACTGCTTTGCAAAGGATTACAGCTGATATAAATCTGGGTTGTACCTTTGGTTGGAGAATGGAGAATTTGCCTCAGTCTTTAAAGTAGTTTATCCGCGAGGAATAATAAAGAACAAAATGACAAAGGTGTCGGATCTCTCTTCTGTGAACACACATTGCTCTAGGTTATGCCATGTTACCATAGAGATTTTTATATGTCATAACTGCAGTTTAGCACAAACATAGTATTTCACATTTTTGTTCTGTTCTCCATGTAAAAATTCATGTCAGCCAGATGTAATTCAGAAAGTGAAGGAGTGTTCCATGGTTATTGGTTACATAATCCCAATCTGCTCAAGAAACAGTTCGTGAACAGCTTGGCACAGACTTGGAAAATTTCATATTCCTTTGGCAGAGGAAGCTGACTAGAAATACTCAATGATCAGATTTTCAAAGAGGTTGAACCTCTGCAGCTCTTCACGTTTCCATAGCAGCGCTCCAGGGTTCGACACAGTGGAGAATCTGTTCGTTATCGTCCACAGGTTTCTTTTACAACTCCCTCAGAAAAAAATTAAGCTCTGTGAAATGCATCTTCCAGAGGAAAAAAAATATATCCAGCTCTGGCTGTGCCCTTCAGGAGAACACGCAGTTAAATCCATGCTCATGCCAGTTTATAAGTACTGACACCCCCAAACCACTGCCTGACTTCTGTCTGCACCAGCCTGAACATTGCAGGCCTTTGCACTCTCCTTTTTTATAAAGTTAACTTTTAATCACACAGTTTTATGAGGAAAATTAAGGATTTGTGCTGTGAGCCTAATTTCATGCCCTGTGGATTTGTGTATGATTTTTACAGTGTGGACATGCACTCCAGGTTTCACTTAAAGCAGGATAGTAAGCCAAATTTCTGCCTCTAAGTATTTCATGAAACATAGGAAGTTAATATTTAGGGAGACTTTGGCTCATTGATCAGATTTGACAGATGGATACACAGATACAACACAGACACAATGACTGCATTAAGCCTTAAATCCCTGAGGAGACCAGCTAAAAAACACTTTGTGAGGAGCAGACTCACCTCTTTACAAGCAGTTGCAGAATTGCAGGTGGGATGGACTGTGGAGCTCTGGCTTCAGCCAGGAGTGGATTGTCTGTATAAATGAAGCATAAAATAGACATTAAAAATGTGGGAAAATCAGAGCTTTCATTAATTTATAATTAAGCCAGAAGAGTTGATTGGATATACCTAATATTCTACTTGGAGTGCTACAGGCTCCCCTTTGTCTGGGATGTATGTTTGGAAAAAAACCACCCAATCATATTTACAAATGTCCACTGATAAATTTGCCCTTTTTTTATATATTTCCTTTTTTTTTTTATTTTTCATCATAATCAATTCTTTCTTTTCTATGATGACTTGATTATAAATATGACATTTTGGCCATAGGTGACAGAACCACTCTGGGCCAGATGTGCTGGCTGCCTATGGAGGGCTTGGCCATAGGATGTTAGTGGTTTAAAGTAACAGGAAACCTGAGGAATATTATAAATCAGGCTTTTCTGACTGGGTTTTTGTACAAAGTATAACAAAATGTATTGAATAACTTAAGTATGTGTGAGCCTCCTGCCTACCAAATTACTGGGGTCTGCCAGTGGAAAACACACTAATTTGATGTTGGCCTCAAACAGAAAATTGTTAAATGAAAATTAGGCTTCAGCATTTTAACAAAAAGTCAACTTGGAGCTCAGTGTTAACAGGAGCCCAAGGATTTAACTAACTGTAATGAAAATAAAGAGAGACAAAATTCTTGACTTGCTGAGCCCCAGTCCTGAGGAAAGGTTTCTCCTTCTGGATCCCAACACAGCAGGAGGCACAAAGCGTGTACCAAAGGGTGGGTCGTCTTTCTTTTCTCTCTCCTGCCATGGATTTCACAAGGTCATAGGTTGACATTTTGTACTTTTCCACACTTCTATTGACTTTCATTAACAATAAACAGAAGGTACTGGGCCAAAGTCATCGAGTCCATGACAGAGTGTTCTAAAACATGAAGCCTCCTGCGAGCAAGGACATCAGGAGGGGCTGAGCTCCGAGATCCTCTCACCTGGGGTCCTGGCTCTGCCCTGGCCAGTGCAGGGCACTTCAGGGGAGATAGGAGAGCCACTATCTGAGCTAGTCCCTGTTGGAGAGCTCTTACCAACCCCAATTGATATAAACAATCACATTTCAGTGATACTCCTCGAGGTAAATCTGCCTGTGGCAGTGCAGCTCCTGCTCTAACCAGCTAAAATTAGTTATTGCTAATTGATTCATCCAAGTTCTTAATTAAAAGATGATCTGTTCTTATTATCCAATTAAAGATCTTAAAATGTTGCCTGTTTCTCTCCTAGCTTTTCTTTGCTCTACTTAAATAAAATAATACCAAGAAGCCAAATGTATTTTTTCCATCTCATAACCATTTTCTTTTTTTTTTTTTTTTTAACCAATAATTTTAAACTTCCTTCAATCTCCTCCTTTAGACCATTTTGTGGAGACAGTTGTGTCATACTGATGTTTCTTGTTCCCTGAAATATGGGTCCCACATCAGTGCTTTAGCATCCACACCTTCTCAGATGCCCATGTTTTCCCTTTCAGAAACCACTGCAAAGTCACTTTTAAATTTATAGAGTTAATGGGCTTACAGTGGATTGGCACAAGTTTTACCATTTCCTCCACACTGTGGATGTTTTTTGGTCAATTCTCTTTCCTGCCCTGTCTCCCCCTTTCTCCACGGTGTCACTGCATGATATACTTGTACATGGACCTCCCCTTATACCAACTCCTTATGGCTCTGAGAGCAGTTAATGCATTAAATGTTAGAGAAAGCTCCTACTTGAAATGCACCCACAAACCATAGTCCTGAGCCATATTTCTTATTCTTTTTTTTTTTTTCCTCTATATTTTGGGTTCTGGCAGAGCTGCAGGGAGTGAGTGTGGCGTGCAGCCTTTCCCAGACTGTGTAGCTTGGCACCAGAAAACAATTTCTTGGGAGTTCAAAACCTGTCAGGATGCTCTCGCGAAACCGCTCCACATTTAAGATGTGTAACACTAAAATGTCACTTTTGGAGCCCAAACCAGAGTGCCTTCAGCTTTTTGACTGGCAGAAAACTGAAGGATAAGCTCCAGGGAATTTCTACTACAGCTGTAAACTTTCAAAAATACTTTGCTGCTGCAGAAACTATAGAGTGTGGTTTAAATGAACAATATGCCCCCTTCATACCTCAGCACCAGGGAGAACACGCTTTCGACTCCAGCATGAACAACCCATGGTTTGATTTTTAAATTGTTTATCACCCACACAGAACAGGTTAAGCAGCTTTTAGCTGGGTTTCTACCTGTCACACAGACCAAACTATATTCCAGACATCTCGGGGAGGAGGAAGAGATGATACAGATGGTTGTGCAGATGTTTGGATCCTGTTCTCTTAATGCTTTACTCAGGACAAATTTAGCCTCCTTATATGCCTCACAGAAGACTAAATCACGGCCCTATTCCATGCCTGGGATCTTGGAGAAAGCCAAGTCTCTAGTTAATATGTTTATGTGACATTCTGAGCTTGGCTCTCCTCCGCCCTTGTGGGCCAAATCCTAATATGACCCAGTGCTCTCTCACATCAATTGGAGTTTTGCCTGCATAAAGCAGAAGTTAAAACTAAGTGATGCCTCCAGGTTTCAGGCCAGTGACTCCATTTCATAAAAACTCATTGTATTATAAAAAGATACATCAGCTTCAGCCCACTGCAGGGTCACTGGTTTTTGGAATTTTTTTTGTATTTTGGTTTCTTTTCTGGTGACAGTTTTCAAAAGTCTGAAATAGGAGGAGGCAGGTCTTCTCCTCCCACTCCTGGGGCTACACCCTTCCCTGAACAAACCTGTTCTCAGCGGGACCTGAATCCCTCCTGGACCAGTTGTGTCTCCAGGGACCACACCTGTGGGCACCCTGCCCTATTATGGTCAGCAGGAAGATCTTTCATGAGGTTTGCAGAGGCTGGGTTAGGTCTTATTTTATTGCCCAGAGAACCTGTGGATGCCCCATTCCTGGAAGTTTCCAAGATCAGATTGGATGGGACTCTGAGCAACCTGGTCTAGTGGAAGGTGTGGGAGGGGCAGGGGGAATGGAATGAAGTGATCTTTAAGGTCCCTCCCAACCCAAGCCAGCCTGTGATTCTATAATTCTATGATTTTGTTTGCTTATAAACAATCCCAGCTTTTATTCTGGTCTTATTTTAACATTTTACTCCTACATTATCTCCCTACACTTCATTCAAACCGAAGAAATGACTGATGGTTTTGTAGGAACAAGCCTGACAAGCAACATAGAAAGAGCTAAACAAGGAAAAGGGGATCACAGCTCTTATTTTCATTACAGCTGAAAAAAACCTCCACTGCTAAATGAAAACATTCAGGCACAGGGAAAAATCCTTGAGCACCGATTCCCAGGGAGGGTTGCCTTAGGTTACCTGGAGCCTCCATGGTGTCCACACTTGCACAGCCAATTCTGGACATACATCTCATGGTTCCTAATGTCAAGCTGGGTCTGCTGTGGGACATCTGGGCTGTCTTTTGCAGGGAACAGTGAAGAAATTTGCTGGAGGACTCCCTGCCACTTGCACAATCTGTCAATCCCAGTCCAAATCAGCAGAGAGGCCAAGCTTGAACCCATGGGCTGGATCAGCTGCTTTTGGCTGTAAAGGGTAAAAAAGTTGAGATGGTATCATAAAATCATAGACTAATAAAGGTTGGAAAAGACCTCCAAGGTCATAAGACCCAACCCTTGACCCAATAGCACCACGTCCACTAAACCATATCACAAAGTGCCACATCCACTAGTTTTTTGAATACTTCCAGGGATGGTGGCTCCACCACTTCCCTGGGGAGCATCACCTCTTTGGTTGGACCATGCCCAGGAAAGATTCTGTGCATGGAGATGCCCCTGGCATGCTGGGTGTAGTTTGGCTGTATGGCCTCTGTGTGGGAAGATGGGCCCCCTCACATGGGGTCAGCTTCCCCTGAGGCCAGATGTTTTTGGAGCTCTTTCTCACCAGCAATACTTGAAGTTATTACGAACCCAATGAACACAAAAAAATCAGCCAAATTCATCTTGGATGTCAATCTTCTCTACATGTGTTTTGGAGGTGCTGTTGAGTCTCTAATCACAGCACAGCTCCAGCACTTTAATTGTGCCTCTGCTTTTGAAACACATTACAGACAAACCCCTGAGTAATCACCACAATCCCATGAATGAGCCGGATAAGAGAGATGGAGAAACTGAGAGCGAGAGACCACACAGCAAGTAGTGTGAGCCATGGGATTAGGAGCTGGGATTTCTTTTTCTCTGTGCAGAATCCACGAGGCCATGCTGCCCTGGATGATCTCATGAAAGAAGTATATTTTCCATGTGTGAGGGACTTGTAGCAGTATCAGCTAAGTGCAAATTACTATGATCATTAGCCACTCTTTGAGTGAGGCAGCTGCCAGGAAGCCTGTGTGTATGTTTGAGGGAGAATTCCTAATGTCTGTGTGTCTGGAGGAGGATAAATTCTTCTATTCCCCTCCAGTAGCCTAATTAGATTTTTACTCTGTTTATTAGAAGAGTTCAGTTGCTAGCTTAACATGAAATAAAATCTGCGTGATTAAGAAGGCACGAGCAGTAAAGCTTACAGTGTGCCGCTAGAAATTTTCCTTTCGCATCAGCAACGATGAAATCCTCCAGTGTTAAATAAAGTGAAAGCAGGACTGTGTTCAGATCCAGCAGCCAGGATCCAAACAGAGTGTCAGGGACAGAGGGAAGGCGTATCATGCCATTCAAACGGCACCTTAAATGGGAGAATTACTGGAAATGTTGCATTTTTAAGCACATGACAGACTGGAAGGAACATTCCTCTTTATGGATCTTCACTGCAAAACAAGAATGGGGAGGATGCTGTTCCATTTGCAAATACATTCTTCAGCTCTTCTCACTGCCTTTAGACACAATAGTCTATCAAGGGTCAGAGGAAGATGGAGTAGTATCTAAATCTAAGTCTATTCAAACATGTTGAGTGGACTCCAGATCTAAGCCCTTAAGGGGTTGATGGCCCTGGTGATGTCAAAGAGCCTCCAGCAGTAGCTGTATCCATTAGACATTATCTTTTCTAAAGTGATTCCTGGTCTTGACCTTGGAATAAAAATCCATTGAAGACAATGAGATGTTTGGGGTTAAGTTTAGATCCTTGCATGAAAAAATGCAGAAGTCTGTGATGAGCAGCAAATAACCACTGAGATTTCTGACATTCAGGGTTTGCCCCTCAGTTTTCAGATCTCTGGTGGTACTGGTGAAATCCAGGCATGCATCCCTCAAAACATCCATGTGACATTGTAGGTGCTGAGGGCTGGGGAACCAGGAAAGGGGACAGATGCTCTGTTTCCCCTGACTTTGTTGGGAACAGCTGTGTCGCACACAAAGCCATTATCAACCTGCAATAGGAAATTTTCCAAATGGTCTTTGAGTTGATGACCCTGAAATCCTACTGAGAAAATGCCTCTGTATTCACTTACCCGTGGAAAGAAAAATACAGAGTGTTTTTCCTGCCTCCTAATAATCTGAGAAGACAATTGCAAGGTGGGTTATTCTTCTAAAGGACCTCCAAGAGCTCTGTCTAATCTTATGTAAGTTTGTAAAAATGCTGGGCTGCACCCACAAACTCTGAGTCCAGCCTAACCTGATCAATAGCCATGGACAGGATGAAGTCCTATTTTTCATGAATCATTTAAAAATCTATTAGGGTGCAAATTCAAGGACAAAGTAGGAATGCTGCTATAGAAAGTAAGTTCTGGAGCCTAAAAAAAAGAAAAGAGCAAGCTCAGAGGAGGTTAGGAGCCAAGGGAAGGAGACTCGAAACCTAAAACCTTCCCAAAAAAGCAAAGGGATTTGTGGAACCCAGGAGACTAAAAGTACATTTTGGCCCACGGTCTGGTTTTCCTCAGCACGTGCCCAGCCACAAGAGTCCATGTGGTTCTTCTGTTTTCCCAAGTCTTTTGAAATATAGATGCAAGAGCCTCGAATCCCCGCACTTCCCTGCATTCCTCAAGAAATTGGCCCACCAAGTAGTTGTAATTCAGGATACCACCATACACCCACGTGTAAGATTCCTTAACAACTATGCACATTTTTAGGCTCAAATATTTTGGAATTGTTTTCACTGTGCCTGAGCTGTAATTGGCTCAGCTTCCCAAGTGTTGGATCATCTAACTAGAGTGATTTTTGACTCAGAGCCCAGGCACCATATCAAAACATTTATCAATTAATCATAAAAAGTAACTAACATTGTTGTCCACCCAAGAAAAACTGTCACTTACAGACTCATGTATGTTATTCCTTATGAAAGAGCTGCTATATAGAAGTTGATTTCCTGCACAGACCAGGTGGAAAATCTGCTAGAGGCAGAGGTCAAATCTAGTTTAATTTTATACCCTTTGTTAAGAATGTTCTCCCTCTCTCTTTCTCTCTAAAAAAAAAAAATCCAAGGAAAAAAAAAAACCACCCTTGTGCTCCTTTCCAAGTATTCTAAAGTTAATTCATGTGGAAGAAAAAAAGATTAGGATAAAATTTCAAATATTAAATTCAAATGCAGGATTAATGAGTTTTATTTCAAAGCCCTAGAGGTTGTCTGGAATTTAGGACATTTTTTTAGTAGCAGACACGAGACACAGCCAGATGCAGTCGTGTTTTGGACCAGCTCAGCACAAATTTAGCACCTTGAAGGAGAAATTTTATGTCTGTTTTGTAAAGCAAACATTTCAACTTTTCCAAAATCCCTTGTCCAAAAGATATTACTGTTGCACTGGACGAAGGAATGGATTTAAAATAACGCTGACTTGTTGCTCTAGCACATAGTAATTGCCACCCCTATCACCATCACTGTAGATGATGCAGGTCCTCTGCCCCACTCAATAGATCCACATAAATCATATATTTACTTTTTTAATAGTGTGAAGCAACCCAGATTTAAAAAAAAAAAAAAAGTTAAACTGATTTCTGAAGCCAAATTCAAGACAGTCCTTGCAACACTCTGCAGGAAGGAGATTTTTGCAACTTGGTTTCTCAAAGGCCAGCAGGGAACAGCTTGGCAGAGGTACAAACACTGTTCTTCTCACGCCCTTGCAGATAGGATGGCAAACCCAGGGAGGATGAGCTGCTTCACTTCACACCCGCTCCCTGAGGCAAAGGAGTTGGAGGCCAAACCCTCCAAAGTCCCTTCATTAAAACACTTTTGTTATCATCACAAAAATTAACAGCCCTCAACTTCCTCCCCAGCAGAGTTTCTCCCAAGAAGCAACAAACATCAGCAGCATTTCGGGTCACCAGTGTTAGTTTGTCCAACCAGGAGAGAAATTCTTGTTTCCAGTCAAAACTGCACTTCAGTGGTGACTCAAGAAGGGCTGGCGACACCTGTGCAGCACAGCCTGCAGATCCAGAGCAGGTGATCTGGACCGGGGTGTCTTTTGAAGAGCCAGAAGTGTTAAACATTGGCCTGATTGTGCTTTGCCTGAAATCAAAGAATAGAATCCCTGTTGAGTTCAATGGAAGAAGAAGGCGGCCAACATCGGTTTTCTACATCAGCACTGAAAACTTGATGGGAAAGGACCAAAACCTTGCAGTGAACACCTTCATACATTGGAATCTTGTCTTAAAAGATTCCAATTATAGCCAAGAAGAAAACACTGGCGTTTCAGTTTCAGATTCTGGCTTTCCTTCAAATGGACATACCACAGTCTGTAAATAGAACCAAAACCTGAAAAATCACTCTGTTTAAATTCCTTCATTGCCTTAGAACTCTGCCTCACCTGTGGAGAATTAATGTAATTAGTTGTAACACGAACAAGTAATTAGGACCTGGTGACAGGCAAGTTCAGATTAATTATTCCATTTAGAAAAACACTCACAAATGACTTTTTTCTGATTTCTTTTTTCGCTGTAAATCTCTCCAGTACAGAACAAAAACAGTCCATGGAAATAGCTTTGTCTCACAATATTTCTGTTTTTGGTCCCCATCAAAATCAGTAAATGTGATGACACACCAAAATATGCAAAGTTACAAATGCACTTAAAAAACTTAAAAATGTTTTGTTTGAGTTGCAACTAAATTTTCTGGTCAACCGCAACTTTATCCCATCCGGTCACTCAGAATCACATCCCATCTCTAACCCCTTTTAACAGTGTTAAAACAAGAAGTTTGGATTTAAAGCTTCATTTCCAAATGGATTTCTTGGACAGAACGGGAGAAGATGGATGTAATTGTCAGAAATTTCAGATTATAAGTGCCTTGAGCTATTCTGAGTGCAGCTCTGAACCACCAAAGGAGGGGAAAAGCTGTGCAAGGCAGTGGCAGCTGCACTAAGTGCAACCAGATTTCACTTACGTGAGGCTGATGCCTCTTTTGGTCTTTCACATCTCTGAACTCAACCCTGGATATTTTCTCATTGCTTTAAGCCGAAAAAAATATCTTAGAAGTCAAAAATGTCACCAAAATTTGCTGAAGGCTTGGTGTTTTACCTGGTTTAACAGAACAAGCCTAGATATCAGTGGCACAAGTTTATGCTTGATTTTGGATATACTAAGAAATGTTTCATTTCTAAACACTGGCTTGGCATATAAACTAGTGAAGGGTCTAGAGAATGAGTCATATAAGGAGCAGCTGAGGGAGCTGAGGGGGCTCAGCCTGGAGAAAGAGAAGGTCAGGAGGGACCTTAACACTCTCTACAGCTCCCTGACAGGGGATGTAGTCCAGGGAGGATCAGTCTCTTCTCCCAGGTAGCAAGTAACAAGACAAGAGGAAGCGGCCTCAAGCTGCACCAGGGGAGGTTCAGGTTGGAAATCAGGAGGAATTTCTTCACTATAAGGGTGGTCAGGCATTGGAAGGGGCTGCCCAGGGAAGTGGTGGAGTCCTCATCCCTGGAGGTGTCCAAGGAATGACTGGACGTGGCAGTCAGTGCTCTGGGCTGGGTGACAAGTTGAGGATTGGTCACAGGGTAGACTTGATTGTCTGAGAGGTCTTTTCCAAACTTAGTGATTCTGGGATTTACAATCCTTATCAATACTGCAGTTTGACCCAAATCACTCCTGTCCAGAAGTTGCCCCCAAAATCAGCTGCGTCACTGTGACCTATTGTCCAAGAACAGCTGAACTGGAGACTCAGCCAAGGGACATGTCATCCAAAGGAAATCAGCAATAGCTGAAACGTATCTGATGCACCAACAGGATGTGAACCCTACACAACATCTTCCTTTGTTGAAATCATATACTCTCAACACAATGAAAACGTTGGGCTGTGCTCCCACCTGGACCACGTGAGCACCTCCCAAGGCTGCTCAGCTGAATAGGTTTGATGGTTTTCCATTCTTGGCCTGGACTTTGGTGTGAAATATTCCCACAGCTGGATGCTCACAGCAAACAAAGAGTGAAACATCCCAGTGACCAGAGAATAGACACACAGGAGCCAAGCTTAGGCCTGGGTGGAAGCCTGGTCTGTGACCAGTTGCTCCACACCTGGCTCGGTGCTTGGGGACGGTGCCGGGAGGTTTTATGGGCACTCCATCTATCACTGCACCGAGGAGGGGGGGAGGAAGAAAAAAAAACAGAAAAAATAATGAAATGAAGATTTTTATGGCCCTAGGAGGAGCTAACCTGGAAATATCATTGGCACAAATAGAGCTGTTCAGCAGACAATAGCACCGGGGTATTGCCACGAGTTTGTTTACCCAAACATGGCCATCCTCGTTGAGAATTCCCACCCTCCTGGTCTCCAGCCTGGTGAGCTGGTGGAACACCAGCACTGCAGTGATTGCCATGCTGACAGCTTTATTGCCTCCCTGACCTTGCTATTTTTAAAGGAACAGGTTATCTCAGTGGTGTAATCACGTCTTCCTCGTGCCATTACATCATTCCCACTGCAGGAGCTGGAGCTTTTGCTCCTCACTCTCTCGGACTGCCAAGGCAGCTGTTCCAGGTGCCCAGCTTATGGCACTGGTGTTACTGAAAGCTCCTTGGACTGAAGTAATTTTATTTTTCCAAATCACTCAGAAAGTAAACCTTTAGTTCTCTTCTTCAAACCTACTTTACACAAATTGATAGAAAGAGTCGACCAATCCAAATTTTAAGCCTAAAAGAACATCAGTGAATCCTGCCTGGGGGATGAGGGAAGATGCTCACATGGGATGCTGGGTTAGGCAGGGATCAGTTAAGTGTGCACTTGTGTTAGAAGTGAGGAAGTGCAAGTACAACGTTTAGTGCATGAGGGATTTTCTGGAATAAGAGCAATAAGTAGGCAAATGACAAAAAATGTCGTTGCCCTTCCACTTTTAAAGTTCTCATTGCGAAACAAGTGGACAGAATGGACAGATCTTCACTTAGGGAAAATAAAATATCTCAGTTGGCTGAGTGCTAGATAGTTAATAAATACTTAATGTCAAGATTATCTTGTTTGGAGAAGAGACAGCCAAGATTTCAGAAAATGCTGGAAGTTTGGGTTAAATTAGAAAAGCATTTAGTGATTTCCTAACTATCCAAGATTCTCTGTATACAAGCTATTTACTCAGAGTGATACAAATAAAATGGAAAACGCCACAGTCCCTCTCCAATTCTAAAATTCCTGCCTCTTGTCCTAATTCTGTGGAGCACTGACCTGCTCTGCTAGAAAGCCTTGTTTGAGCTCCCACAAGAATAAAACATCTTTTCCAGTCTCAGCTGGAATAAGGATGTGAAAAAAAAAAATTAAAAATCAAATCCTATTTGACCTAATGCAGTCCAAACACAGCCAAAGGTACCCAAGTTGCTCAAAAAAATGTCTCCAACCTCTATTCTTGTTGCTCCCAATGTCAAGTAGGTTGTGAGAGTCTATCACAAAACTGCTTGGAAGGTTTCCTTGGTGCCTCTCAGCCTGCAGACAAACCTTGAGGGATGTGCATTAAAAGAAGTGGGGTCCCCTTCCTCCACAGTTGCTACTGCTTGGCCCTTGGGAATGGGAAAATAGGTGGAAATAGGTGTATCTGAGGTCTCCAGGGAGTATGCAGTGGGTGTGAGCTGCTCAGTGACACAGTTCCCATAACATCACAGCAAGAAGAGGTGAGTTAGAGCGGAAACAAAATTCAGTTTCTCACCACTCACCCTTCTATTTTTTGGAGTTCAGATAAGCAAATTAGAAATGACGTCATGGCTCCCCCAGGACATTGCAACATGCTGTCATTTGCCCAGCCAGAGTACAACTCTTATTAGTATGATATAACACAGTAGTTGGGAACTCAATTGAAAAAACAGAGCTGGAATTTAATAAAAAAACCCTACAGCTTTTAACTCATTGCCCTTAACATGCAGAGCTACTGCAAGTGAGTGTCTCAACACGAACACTCTGAAGACCAAAGAATTAAAGTAAATGCAATCAGCAGATTACTAAATACCAATGGGAAATTTAGAGCTATAGAGCAAAATCCCAGAGCATTAAAGGATTTACCACTTGGCATTGATGAGAAGCAAATCTTTGGATTTCCATTCCTATCCTTAATTAGTAACTGGGGTTTATTTTAGTCTAAACTAAAGTCACAAAAGATAACACACCCTAAAAGAAAATAGATAGCAGTGCAATAAACTTCATACAATGTCTTATTAAAAATTAGAAGACAGAAAAAATAATACATTCAAATGGAAAATCAATTTCCAGGACTTCCATTTCCTTTTGTTTTCTTGTCTTCCCACCCATACTCAGCTCTTTTCTAATAACATTCAGCTCTTTGCTAGCGAGGTTACCAAGGGTGGTGACAAAGATAGCATTTGAAACCCAAAAGGGAGGCTCCCTTTTAGAAGGGACACTGTAGGAGTGTTCTTGCTCCTTCACAGCTTGGGTTTTGAAAGTTGTCTCCCTGCCCAGTTCCCAGGGCCTCTCACTGGAAGTGGGATCTGAAATGGATGATCCGTGTTCTCCGTGGCCTCAGCCCTGAAAAAAACAGCCGTGTGAAATGGAGCGTTTTTTATATGGTTTCTCTGGGACGGGGGAAGATAAGGCTCTTGTGGTTCATGAGGAGATTCCTGGCTTGGTTATCTGATGTTTCCATCTACCATTTGCCCCACTGGTGACTGTGCTCCCAGGAGCTGGTTTGGCAGGGCCATCCTGCTTTGTTGGCAGCAGCCTGGCGGGGCTGGAGCATTCCCAGCTGCCAAGATGCACCAGGGATTTGGTGGCTGGTTTCCTAAACTGTGATACAGACTCCCACATTTTGAGCACAGCTCTTGCCATGGCTTCAAGTAAAGCTGTAAAATACAAGCAGCTGCTTCAAAACAGGAAAAAAGTAAAAGTCTGTGAGTTGAATCTGAAGAAAGATACAACAACAAGGCCAGTCCCAAACAAACCATGGGCTGCAGGGAACAGAAAACTGAGGTCCCATCTCCCTGCTGTTAATCACTGCCTGCTTTCTTCCCTTCCCCAGTGAACCCAACAATACGTTTGGTCACCATAAAAATTTACTACAGAGTGATCTGAGTGTGATTCCCGGACTGAGGCTGAAAAGCTATGCCCAGGCATGATGGATTAGTGAAAGGGTGTCCTGCTAGTGAGGCCGAGACAGGGAAAATAGAGCCATTTAAGGAGAAAGGTTTTAGGAAGTTCCCCTCTCTGTGTAGGCTCAGTGAGTGCCTTGGGTACCTAGACCAGCAGCAAGACACATGTGAGCTGCTTGTTTCTTTGTCTTCCACAGTCAGAGGAAAGCAGGACATAGGACTGGAAGGGATCTCTGGAATCATCCAATGTATCTCCTTCTATGGCAGGTACTAGGTCAAATAATTTCCATCATAAATTCAATAAATCCCCACTAAAATTATTTGCATTGTCTTTACCTACTGCAGCTGCTCCAGAAACAAATTTCAACATCTTCTAGTGATTTCTGCCCACGAGGGAGACTGTTAGGAAAAGGTGACAGAGACATGGGGGAGTCTTAGATAAAAGGATTAAATACTTGTAGCAGAAAACCCAAGGTCAGCAAGCTTTGTCCAAGGGCTGAAATACACATAGCAGGCTCATATGTGCAACAGTCTCTTGATTTACCTGTTTGGTTTGGGATGCATTGTGGTGACTGCCAGGGGATCACTTCTGTGTTAAGCCTAGCAGATAAAAGATTTTTGTCTTGCTTGAACCCAGCCTATTTAGCTCTGATGCATCACACCTGCTGACTTCTTACCACAGTCCTGAGTGGTCTGGAGCCCAGAATGAACCACAGTATAACTGCAGTGGTGGTTTTGAGTTCCTCTGTCAGCACCCAGGGGGTGAGGAGGGACTATGGGATCTCTCCTCCTTTCTGTCTCCTCTCTCACTCCTCTGCAGTCACAATCATGTGAAAAACAAAGCAATTCAGGCTCCATGTGAGAAGTCATTTCTCTGGACCAGGTTTGAGCCATAGTTCAAATGTTATTTCTAGAGGTCTGGCCTGGAATTCAACTTCATCTTGACAAAGATGGCCATAAATTTCCTTCTCTCCCCTTCTTGCTCTGTGTCACAGTGGGACTGGACAGGGCTTGCCCAAACCAAAAGCACTGAGAGCAGAAGCAAGGACGGGGCTCCACTAATTCCCAGTTCAAACTGGTTGGTGAGGAGAGCAAAACCGGACCCATCTCATGCTTTTTCCAGTGAAGCAAGGAGCCAGCAGATGTGTGTGGTGCCTCATATGGTCCGTAGGCTCCTGGAGTCTGGGGATTCCAAGGCCTAGATCCATAGATCCATCCCTCCAGCAGCAAAGTTACACATGGCTTCACAATCAGGGGCTGGAATCAAATCCAGCCCCAGCATCAAACAGGTTCTCTAAGCTTGTGAATTATCTCAGGAGCAAAACTTCAGCAAGTACAGTCAACCCCAGAAGTAGCAAAGTTGATATTTAGGACTCAAAAATTAACTGAAGGCTTAAAAATTATGAGTTTTTTAAAAAAAAATCTACTACTAATTATTTTTATTTGTCTGGTAGTTTGCAGTCCCTTGGATTGAAAACTGGACACTTGATGGACATTGTCAAGGCTTTCATTGTGAGCTAAAAGAATTACAGATAACGACCTGAAAATGATCAGTGAGTACAGTCATAGGATTGCAGGAGCTGAGCCCTTAAGATAAATCATCAATTACCTTGCAAAGTAAAATCATAAGTAAGCTTCATTTTAACTCATTCATTCATTACAAAAAAAAAAAAAAGAAAAAGAAAGAAAAGAAAAACAACAGCCACAAACCAAACAAAAAGACACAAAACTCATTTAATGAATTACTTAACTAGTGGTGGTTTTTCAGTTTATGGTCATTTATTGCATCCTTATTCCCAAGGTGAATCCTGGTGTACTCATTTTGAGGCACTGATGGGTATCTGCCCATCTGGGTTAGCAGCCCCCTTTGTCTCAGAGCCTGAGATAAAGCTCACCAACTTAAATGTATTTTGAGTTTGTGACACCTCTGCTATCGCCAGGAGGAAGAGTGACAGAGGGAGTGTGATGGACGAGCGTGGCAGAGCCATGAACTGGGACTTACAGGGTGCCCTGCACTAGCTCAGAGAGAAGAGAGCAAACAACTCCCTCCCTTGTTTTTTTAATTTGCTAAAACAACAGCTCCATATTCCCAGGGGCAAATGTCGGGAATAATTGCATGCAAATTGCACTGGAGTCACGCTAAGGCACCCACTGCCACCCAAGGGCTCCTGAAGGGTTAATATCGAGGGCTCGCTGGAGTTCAGTTAATTTACAACTGGAGACCTTTATCATCTCACACTGACATTGAGGGCTCACATTTCGCACTTAATTACTTGTTCAGCAATCACGCCTGGAAGAGATAGATGTGTTTCTGTGTTTAGCCCAGGCAGCTGTGAATTGTTTATTTACTTATCGTCAGGCCGGGAATGGCTGCAATTTAAAGGTTCAGATCTCTGCTACCCTGAGCCGGGCAGGTCTCTTCCTTTAAACACTTCCATATTGTGGAATTTCGCTGGAGATGCCCATCTTCTCCTCCTTATCCGGGTAATGGGCCGGCAGGTGTTCCTGGTTATCGGCCACTGTGATTATTTACACCAAACAACTGCTGCCAAGTTCACAATCATAACGCAGGATCTGCAGGGATAAATTCTGGAAGGTAAAAAGCAGGCCAGGGAGATGAACTCCAGTAACTCAGCTCCCGTGGAATGACTCGATCCCTATCTCAGCGCTGGAAGAGCTGAATCACAAGGCAGCTTCAAACAGTGGCTCACAGCAATTCCTAGGCCAAATGGTGTAATTACCATTTAAGCTGTCAAATGGTGACCAGATGGCTTTATCTTTCACACCAGAGGCCTAAGAAGTTGGTAGGTGTGACCTCTCCACATACCGATCCACCTGCACGGCCATGAGGTCTGAGAACACCCAGCCCTGAGTGCTGACACCCATTCTTGGCTTTGATAACTTTTGAGCAAAGCTGACTAAAATCAACAGTTTTCACAAGGCTGCATCACCCTTAAATGCAGCACCACCACCAACCATTTGAGGGGTTGGACCTGCTAAGGGTTGGAACTAAATGATGTCTTCCATTCTGAATTCTATACTTCACCACACATGGATGCAGAGGGTTACTGGGGTACAAACAGAGGGGGATGCTCCCCGTTATTCCCTTGGAGCACACACAGCCCTTCCACCTACCTAGGAAAGAAAGAGCTGTGCAGGAGAAAAGGATCTCTGTTCAATATCCTCATGACCAAGCCTGACAAGACCCAAGGCACATGGTGTGACTCCTGGGGAGGGTCCTGTGCAGGGCCAGGAGTTGGACTCAATGATTCTTTTGAGTCCCTTCCAACTTGGCACATTCTGTGATTCTCTGACCTGTCCCTTCTCTCCAGCCTCCAGGAAAACCCAGCCTGTTCCCACATGGAGAACACGCAGCTTTGCAGCAGGTCTCAGATTAGAGCAGAATTAAAAATAAGGACTTTGGGTTCGATATTAACCCCAGAGAATTGTGCCTGTGGGCAGGTGGAAGGGCTGACACACATCAGCAGCAGCAGAGGTTCTGCCTCAAGGCTCTTGCAGCCGCCAACTGCTTTCGATTTAAAGAAAAGCCTTTCCTGTTCCGAGCTCTTATGAGAAACACACTTTTCTCCCAGTCCCAAGGTTATTTCTATCTCACAGATGAGGAGAAGGAGATCTAAACTGACAGAGAACACGGCAAGGAAGGCTAATGCACAGGGGTGGTGCTTCCTAATATTTTTTCTATTATCATCACTGCTGTAACAAATTAACAATCTATGAAGATGGAACATCATTAAAATGATTTAATAATAATATGTGATAAATAATAGATCAAAACTTTCTAGTCCTCAAGAAGTGTAAGAGATATTATTGGGCACACACACAAAGAAACAGAGTTTCAGGGTGATTTGGATTTTCTCAGAAACAGACACACTAATCTGTGTCACTTCAGTAAAGCTGAAGAAAGAAGGAAAGAATCTCGATAGGTATAATTGAATTAGACAAAATCCTGGAATTTGATGAGAGATAAAGTTACCACTAATTCTCTTAAAAAAAAAAAAAAAAACGGAGATGAAATTAAAATGTCAAAAGAGCAATGAGCTGCTTAATTGAACCTTCAGTTTTGGGTGCATTCATGAGTGTGTTGGCAGCACATCTGTGTATGCACTGAAGTAAAAACACTGCAAAAGGACAGAAAAAAAACCAAAATGAGACTTTTATAAAGGAGTGAAGTGAACAGAAATGCAGGACTTACAAAAAAAAAAAAAAAAGCAGTGCAAGGCAGAAACAAATACAAAACCTGGATGAGGAACTGCTCTGTGTGTACAAACGTGCTGGGGCTGGGATGAGCTCTGTGGGCTGGATCGGTGCAGGCGGCACCCACAGGCTGGACACAGCCAGCTCCAAGGGTGGCCACCTCCACAACGACCCACTGACACAGAAAATGAAGAGAAATATTTGTTTCTCACAGTCTTTTGCTATTTTTCTCCTTTGTTTTAATTTTGCCTCCTGCTGACCGTGGGCTGGCAGCAGCAGTGCGGGGGTTCGGGGTCACAGCCTCAGCTTCGGTAAATGGGGATTTTCAGTGAATTATGAAAATTTAACTCAGATTAATCCTGCCCTGATTTAGCAGCTAGAAAATGACAAGAGGTAACTACTGCCTATAAATAAGCTTCTCAGGCCATCAGAGGAATTATTGCCGAGCTGCAAAATAACCTCTACAGAGATTAAAGGCAATGGGCCCAAGGAGCTGCTTCAAAGGCAGGCACAGAGGGGAGAGAGAGAGTACCCCTTGTGCCTTGTCTCCAGCCCTGCTCCTTCAGCCAGGCTTTCCCCACCCTTAAAGGGAAGCAAAAAAGTTCTCTGAGAGCCTGAGGGGATCTGACGAAGCAAAGTGGGCTGGGAAGGATGAGCCAGGGTCCTGTTTGGTACCGTCGGGGACGCTGACCCAGACGTAAGGAGCACAGAGAGAGAAGGCGGACCCTGCACTGATCAGACACTCGTAATATTTTTGTCCTGAATGCACAAAACACTGGCTATTGCAATCAAGTGCCTTAGCAATAATATCAGTCTCAAATGCCTTTTCCCCTCAGGCATTTGCAGCAGAGCACTGGAGGAGATGCACTTCTGAAGGCCGTGGCTCTGGGCCTGGAGAGCAAAGGGGGGATCACATACTCTGACAATTGCTCATCACCCCCCCCAAAACATTTCAAAGAGATTTTATCTGTCTAGCATGGAAGATTTCCCAAACTGTTTTTATTAAGGGGAGTTTTTGATGCCAGCAATGAATATTACTATATTACTGAAAGGAATCAAAAGCTAAAGTGCCTGCGTGTACAGTTAATCTATCCAAACAGAAAATGTTTCTTAAAAAATTACGGCACTATTTTTATAACAAACCTCAGCCAAACTCAAAACTGGATAAATATAATGTGTTCTTTTAAAACAAATTTATTTTTTTAATCGTGGGCAAAAATACTTTCCTTGCTTTCATTCATCAGGTAATACTTCACCTCCCCCCGCCCTATATTTGAGCGCGGAGATTTGCCTGTGACGGGATTTTTGCTTCAGAGGCATCGGATTGAAATGCATCCAGAGGCTGGTGGAAGGTGGATGTGAGCTCGGGTTGGCATCACAGCCAGCCTGTGGTTTCTATCTCTTTTTAACAAAACCATGAATAAGGCAAGAAAATGCCTCAAAGTTGCCAGTCCTGATGGGGAAGAGCCACCCTAAATCCACCAAGAGTCTAAGTTAAGGCAGAGCAATGTGTGTTTCTATAGGATTATACCAGGGCATCTATTCTTACTGATGTGCTGATACAAAGCCACTGTCTTTATGTTATTTAAAACTGGCCTGCACAGTCATCACCACAATGTAATTATCATTAGGGTTGCTTATAGTGGAGTTTGGCCTTTCCTCTTTTTTTACCATGTTATTATTATTACAGTTTCATTTTAACAAGAAGCCTGTTTAGAGTTTTTCCTGGAGTTTTTCTGTATTTATTTAGACTTGCATCATTGCCCAAGACCACAATTTGAATCTATCAAGCCTCATCCCACGATCTTTTACTCCCCTAAATGCTGCACATATTTGATCCCGTCATGAAGAGGAGTCAAACCAAACAATTCACAGCCTGAAAATACCCGAAAATGTAGTTAAAAATTACTAGAGGAGATGGTGGTGAACAGACAAGAGGGGTAACCTGACCCCTGAGAGCTCACACATCCCCTTTTTGTTTGTTTGTTTGTTTGTTCTGCTGAACTTTCCAGGAGTTTCAGCCGCGGGATCAAACCCGAGGCCTTCCCGTGCTAGGAAAAGCCACGAAAATGCTTTCATTCCTACCACCCCATTGACAATTTGTGTACATCTTTTAAAAAGGGGATGAGTGGAGCTGCAAGCTGGCAGAGAAAAATCAGAGATTTAAATTTCTTCCCTCTGCTTTTCTTGCACGAAAGAAGAAACCGTGTGTGAGTGCCTTGCTGTCCCCCAGCGTTTGTGCTCTGCTTATTCTGCTGCCCTGCTAAAGGTCAAAAGCAGGTAAAGTGTGTTGAAATTTCCACAGACCAGGGTAAACTCGGAGTTTGTTGACTTTGATATCGGTTTTCTTCCACCCAGGGGAAAAAAAAAAAAAGGAGAAAAAAAAAATCATTCCAGCTCCTCATTGATTTTCCATGGAAATTCACCAATTTCTCCTCGTTTCAGATCTGGTCTCTGATTTCTCCCCTGATTATCATATCCCTCTGCCCCCCAAATGAAGTCCTGCTTTGTTTCAGCTCGGGATGATGAAATCATTATTCCTGCATGGAGCACAGGGCAGAAATCCCAGGGTGCTGGAACGCTGGTGCTGAATGACAGGGGTTACTTCAGAAAAACACAAACCCAAGTAAACGCACCTTGAGGAAAAGGGAAAATAACAGCAGAAAAGGCCGGAGAAAGCTGGAAATGGGAACTTAACGAGCCCGTGCCTTTGTGCAGGAGATGCTAATGAGCCCAGCGTGGCAGAATTAACCGCTGTTAGGGCTTCAAACGCTCTTTTTGGAAATTCCACTTCGCCCTGGCTGGGTTGGGTTGGGTTTAATTGACTGTCGCTCTCTTCCCTGGCCTCAGCCTCTCTGCTTTTAGCTGCGAACTGGTACAAGGGGGGGAAACGGTTTGCATTTCTCCAGCTTTATTTAAGACACCAAAAACTGATGGAATGAGCCATGTAAATTCGTGTGTTTGTGTGTGTGTGAGACCCGATTCTGCAAGGGGCAAAAATGACCTTTGAACAACCAAAATTTCAGTCATCAACGTATTTAATTGCTTCAGAACTGGATTAGGACGTTCCCATTGGGCTCCCAAGAGTTAAAGCCACTTCGCTTCACATATATCGATGTAGATGTTGGTATTAATTCACCCTCTTGGGCTCCTGTGGATGTTACAGGGAAAGTATTTAAAACTTACATTTTAAAATATATGTGGGACATGAACACTCTTTTATTGCTGGAGTCTGGAAAACCAAAGTATTACAGGGACATTTTTTTATTAATTTTCATTGAGTCACGTATTGAAATAAAAGTGTTGTTATGCACAGATTATATTGAAAAAAATGTTAAGAAAAGCTTTTGAAAACGTGAATTGTCAAAATAATCAGAATATTCCCTCCCATGGGACCACAGGAAGAGTTATTAAAAGAAGTTCAACAAATCAGACTTTTAATATTTGCTCAGAAAATTAATCCAGGGAAAGAAAGGAACACATAAGGAAGGAAAAAGTGAGAAAAAAAATGTACTATGAGAAAATTTTGGAGCTTAAAATAATTTTTTTTCCTATATGAAACCAAATAAATCCTTTAACATGTATATAACTATTAGTATGTGAAAATATTTCATCATATATATAATAAAGTATAATTATAATTATATATATATATATATATATATGTAGCATTTCTTATACAGCTTCCAGTCATAACTCTGGCAAAATACACAGTTCAGTCTTTGTGAATCAGGAGGTTTTAAAACCATTCAGGTCTTTAAACACAGTGCTCTGAAAATTAAAACGCAGATTTAATTCTTCACAACATTTTTCCCTAATGAGTATAAATGTGAAGTCTGCCCTTTAAATCAAATGACAGCAAGAAGTCAGGGGGTGAAAAAAAACCAAACCAAAACAAACAATAGCAAACAGTTTGAGATGGGTTCTGCTCTTGCAAACCTCATTGTAAATAAGGGATTGGCTCTAATTTAGTTAATGAGATTTCAGCAGTGTAAATTGAATTAGGCTAATTATCCTACGGTTAAAATGATCTCTGTCTTTGCAAACAAAATAGATTTTTTTTTTAACAATTAAAGGATTTTTTTAATTGAACAAAAGCTGCTGGCATGAAATGTAAATAAAAGCAGAACTCCCACAGACAGAAAGTTACTGTGAGGAGAAAAAAATATTTTTCTAAAGTGATTTATATTTAATTCTATTTTCTTTAGAATTTTGATTATTTTTACTATTTAAAATTGCCTCTATAACCCCTCAGATCCAACCCAATTTGTGCTGTACACATTAAAAAAAGGGGTTTTTTTCTTATTGCCATCTTGTCTTTCTGCAGCAGACAACATACCCATAACTTGGGTGTCAAATTCCTTTCGGGCTGAGTTATCAGGTGTTTGAACCCTTGGCAAACAGGAAAGGGCTATGTATAATCTGTTGTACATTAATTTTGTTTGTTATGCTTTTTAAGTGTTGTATAGTCGGAAAATTATGTTTATAACGCCTTTAATTGAACAAAAAGCAGCTCCAAAGCTCTCCGTGGAGGGCAGGGGAGTATTGCTTTTCATTCCCGATACAGAAAACGAGCCGATAAAGTTCCTAAACTGTGTGTTGATAAAGCAAATTGTACTGTAAGTTTATAACAAGTGCTGAAAAGATAAATACGCTCCCAGTCGCGACGCAAAGCCACTTTCTCCTCTCCCACCACCAAACTACCAATGCCACCTAATGGAGAGCCCGCACCTCGCACCAGCCCAGGAGGCAGGTTTTAGCCCCGATAGCGATCTCCGCTTGGCTTTCCCGGCTTTCCAAAAGCTTTCCAGAGCGATAGTTTCACTGGTAGAATAACAAAATCCCGCGGCAAAGGCTGCACAAATATTTGGATTGCCGCGCTCGGTGTCAACACTTGAAATGAGCGGCGTTGTCCCGACCCATCCCTGTCTCAGGGGCAGACACACGTGGCCCTTAAAGTGTGAGTCGTGGTTTTTATGGGGTGCAGGGCTTAGATTTATTATCTTCACAGAAATTCCCCCGTTCCTGTCGGGCAGAAAACTCGGAGATGCGACCGGGTTGCAAAGAGATGGGAAAATACACTGGGATGCTCTAATCCCTCTTCTCTGGGATGCACTAATCCCTGTTCTCCGGGATGCACTAATCGCTGCTCTCTGAGGCGTGGTCCTGACATGCTTTCACCTTCCCCATCCTTCATCTTCCCCATCCTTCCCCTTCCCCACGGCTCACACCCCCAGCTCACACATCCAGCTCGCACGTGGCCGTTTCCAGGAGGAGACACCGAGACTTGGGTGCAGAGAATGAGAATAAAAATGTGTCCTTGCCTTAAACCGCCCTTTCCCCCTTGAATCTGCTTTCTGCAGGCTACAGATATGTGTTCACCTTCCCAGGAATGCTTTTAGATCCGTGTTCAGAGGCAGGCATGCATAGGCTGGTCACCTATACACACTTATATAAATATAGAGGTGAACCACTGCATTTTTACTGCTGCAGCAAACAAAGCTCTGACCAATTTTTAGGATTGACTCCTCTGCCAGGCCCTAATTTGAAGATTATTTAAGATATCCCAGTTAAACACCCCTGGACACAAGACTACCAGCAAGCAGCTGGGATTTTGCTCTCCCCTTTCCCCCTTGCAGCTGAACAAAGCCCCATTCTCTCTGACTCCTATATATTTTCCTTTACATTGTACCCAGGATTTTCCTCTAATTTATTTCTGTAGGGTCTGATCCAAAGCTCCTGCTGATTTCAGGAGGTTTGGGGTAGGGCCCTGCAATTCTGCAGCTCCTGACCTGTCCAGCCAGGTCTGAAGTCGGTGATAATTGGAATTATAAATATCAGGCCACACAAAAATAGTTTAGAAAGGGGTTTGGGGATGGAAAGACAGTCATTTTCTATAAAGTGTTCTATGCTTATGCCAAAGTTTGCACACACACACCCACACATACACACCTATTTCAAGCATATGATATATGGCAAGATTATACAGTTTTAAGATTTACATTTTTAAACTGTACGGGTTTTGTACAGTTTTTACACTTTGAGCAGCAGATTAAAGGCAACAGTTAAAGACAGTAGAGCTGGGAAAAAAATGCAAAGGGTAGCTTTGTTACTCTCGGAAAAAAAAAAATCGAAATAATAGTAAAAAACCAAAACAGAAAACCCGACGCAAATAACAGCGAGTGGAACCGATTTCCGTGTTTACTTTTCTTTCTGCAGTTGGATCGCTGGTCGTAGCCACAAGAACTGCACGGATAAGGCGCGAAATGGGAAATAAAAGACAGGAAAAAGAAATCAAGGGAAAAAAAAATTAAAGCGATTTAAGGAAGCAAAGACAAGTGCTGGAGCCCGAGACAGAGGAGCAGCGGCTCCGCAGAGCGGCGAGGCCGCTTCGCCTGCCCGAGCTCCGTCCCTGGAGCCCCGCGGGGCTCTGGAGGCAGGAGAGGGGAAGGGGATGGTGCAAATCCCGGGCTCAGAGGGGAGGAAGAGGAAGAGGAGGAGAGGGAAGAGAAAAAGTCCAGTACATACAGCTCGACGCGTCCACCAGCCCCCAGCCTCCGCTGCTCGCTCTCTCTCTCCCTCTTAAGTCAAAAAGGAAATGCGGTTCCTTTTTTTTTTTTTTTCTTTGCAGAATCAGAAAATGAACCATCAGGAAGTTGGCAAAACCTCTGACTAAACAATCAATCGAGGAAATGCAACAAATTCGCTTTGGCGAGGGGGGGGTGCGAGGGCTGGCGGGCGGTGCGCAGGCAGCGCAGGCAGGGCAAAGCCGCGCAGGCAGCGCAGGGCGCCGCGCAGCGCAGACAGGGCTCCGACCCGCAATTCCCAAACATTCCCGTGGTTTTTGACCCCCCCACGGACACTCATCCTCCGGGCCAGGTACGCGGCCGCGGACCCGCAGCATCTCCCGCGGGTGCGGCAGAACGCGGGGCAGGGGCGGGCGGTGCTGGCCGGGTCCTGCGTCCCCCCAGCCCGGAGGCTTCTGTGTCCCCCCAGCCCGGGGGCTCCTGCCCGGCACAAATACCGACAGCAGCTCATCTGTCCCCAGAAACGTGCCGGAGGCAGCTCCCTGTGCGGCCGTGCCGGGTGCACATCTATTTCCCGGGAATTATCGTCCCTCCCCACGGGCTGGAATAAGCAGGATGGAGAAGTGAGAGAGTTCCGTGCTGGTATTTCTTCTAAAAGTGCATTTTCCACAAGGACGGGGGAGGCAAGGAGAGTGTTTTGGGAAGAATTTTAATATTTTTTTTCACAGCTCTCGCCCCTTCTTTTCCTAATTTCTCACATTTCTCCCGTTCCTTCCCCTTCTCGTCTCCGAATGATGGTCTCTGCCTGCTGATAGAGACCGAAATTCTCACATCCCCGTCCGTCCGCCCCTTCCGTAAAACAAACAAATAAATGAATCAATAGAAAGTGCGGTGCGGTGCTGCCCGCCCGGGAGAGGGAGCGTTTCGACGCTGCTTTAGGCTCCCATCAGGGTGAAAGTCACTCCTCAAACCTCCACAAGGGATTTTTTTTTTTTCTCGGGGGGGTAGGGGTTCTCTTCCAGGTGCTGCTGAAGGTGGCTGGGGACCTTCCATGCCCTGCGAGTGTGGGGCTAGGAGAGGGGGAGCCCCGGCAAGGGGAGCTGCCCTCCCCCAGAAATGCGGGACACGCTCCGGGGTCACTGCTAAAAGCAACACAAGTCCGTGTTTTTTAATAAAGAGCGTTCTCTTGCGAGCTGGCCGCTTTCCACCCGCCCCACGGATGAGCTGGCTCTGTAAACACTGGAGAGAAGATTAACACTGCTGTTCTAACCCCATAGCGAGAGCCCTGCCTTGCGAGAGCTCTTACTGCTGCTGATCTATGCGCTCCACAATGGCCCTTTTGTTTTAGGGGTGACAACACACCCCAGTCCCCGGTACCTCTCCATCACCAGCCCTCCCCCGCCCGAGGCTCTGGGTGTCCCCCCGGTCCCTCTCCATCATCATCTTTCTCCTCCCTGGGAGTTACCGAGGCTCTGGGAGTGCCCCAAGTCCGTCTCCATCACCATCTCGTCCCTGTCTTTGGCTTTGGAAGTCTCCCCCGACCCCTTTCCATCTCCTTCTTTCCCCCGCCTGGGAGACCCAGACGCTCTGTGTGTTCTCCCAGTCGAAGCAGCGGCTTCAAAAACCCTGCTAATTTTAATATATTTTTTAACAATATTATTATTATTATTATTTTGATGTCTTTAATTTGGCAGCCGAGAAGAGCTGGGAACAAATGACAGTGCGAGCTGCCAGAGTGGTTTTCCAGCAGCCTGTTGGCAAAAGCCCCTTTCCCATCCTCCCGTACCCCGGGAGAGGGAGAACCAGCGCTATCTGCGAGTGGGAGAGCGGGTCATTTATTAGAGGAACCCAGTCCAAAAGCGCTGCTCTGCAGCCCTGGAAATCGAGCTCGGTGTTTGTGAAAAGCCGGAGGAAAACCGGCAACGGCAAGTTCATTTGCCCAGGAATTCCATAAACACACCAATCCCGGGGGAAGCTGCGCCCCAGGATGGGCCGGGCGAGGGGTGCTTGTTTGTTGGCTTTTGCCAAAATAGGACCAAGCTGAGGAGGGGCAATGGAGAGTAAATCGGAGGGAAAATAAGAGGCAGAGCCGAGTGTCCCGACCGGGTGAGAGCAGCGCCAGGAACAGCCCGTGGACCCACCGCAGCCTCCTGCATCAATCCCTCCATCCCTCCATCCCTCCATCCCTCACCGGCACTGCCTGCGCACCCAGCGCAGCCCCAGAGTGAGTGTGGCGTTAGGAAAAAAGAAGTTGAAACAGGAACACCACCACCCCCAACAACAAACAACAAAACAAACCAAACAACCAAAACCAAAACAAAACCCACACAAACCCC